>NW_011627476.1:654017-746846 GCF_000204515.1 Acromyrmex echinatior | reverse complement strand
TTCCTATGATTTTTGTTACTGAGTTGCTATGTTAATTAAATAAAATGAATATTTTTTTTTACTTTGATTGCTTATAACTCTGTCAAAACCATCACAATTTAAAAAAAAAGATTCTCTCATATAGATAGAATAAAATTTAGATTTTATTTTATTTTTAATAAAATAGCAACTGTTTAAAGTTCGAATAATAAATCGGGCACGATTTTTGCACTGATCCAATATGTATAAACACACATATAAAAAAATTTTCATTTTTCACGTTTTTGTTCTAGAGAAAGTTACATATGATCGGTATCTTAAATTTATTCTCTCACGATGAAAAAGGGAGGACTAAAGCGGCACTAGGGAATGGTTACTTTTCGCAGCGCTATATGCGAGAGATCCCGATATAAGAATCATAAGTGAACTTCTGCCGAGCTATGACATCAAATTCGGAAGCGGAGATAGTCTGGATAAGGAGTATATCCAATCCTAAAGACATTTTTGTAAGAGTTATTCAGAGGGAAACAAAATGCGCAGCCAAAACAACGCCGACTGTAATTTCAATTATAACGCGAAATATCCCGCGCGCAAGGATGAAGGATGCGGCAGTGCTATCACGACTCGTAAGAACTCTGAGGTTCGAGAGATAGCTTCAATTAGCGCGATAAGAATTATTACGTGGGCTTACGGTTGCTTGCATGCCCTCGAAAGGACTTCGCCACTTGTGCTATAGCGACGATCAGCGACGGATGTGCGAGAGGATGCAGGACATCCCGCAAAATAATTCTCGACGCGTACTGAGAGCAAGAGGACTCTGGTAAGATGAACGTATTTATTTATTTATTTTATAAATCGATTTCTGTGTCGAAGGGATCGCACGCATCCATAATCATTATTCCGGGTCATGTTTGGTAATGTACTTTTTTTTTTTTAGTTGCGTTGCGAGTATGTGATCGTGCCATCATGCTATTTTGCACCCTTTGATTACTGTGACCTCTATGCGATTCGATAGTCCGGGACATCTTCTTCACGACTACTTGGGAGATCATTCTAACTTTGGCGATGTGTCCTCGCATGTTATGTCATCGCCCTTACACATTGCTGATCCTTCGGATTCTCCGTACTTCGATTATAGAAATTTATAATGCAAAGCCTGTTCTGCAATGTGCATTTTGTTTCCTGTTTCTTGTTTTTTTACTACTTTTTACATCTTATATTTTTGCCTCTTATCTCGTTTTTCGTTTTTATCGTCCGAGTTAACAAAAGTTAACGAACTTTGGAAGAAACAAGAAATACATGGCAAAAAATATGATTGTCAATAAAACGATCGCAAAGAGGGAAGAAAGCAAGAGATAAAGAGCAAGAAACATGAAACAAAGAGCACATTGTAGAATAGGCTTAAGACTTAAGTAGTAAGATAACATATTGAATTCGCTACTGCTTATGTTATGGTCTTACGGTCTCTAGTGTGATTGATCGATTCGCTTAAGCCTTACGTCTTAAGTTTTTTTATGTACCAAAGCCTACGTAAATGGAACTTAACGTTTTTGGGTGCGCGTGATGTTTGAGGCGGAGGCGTTTCTAGTATTGAGGAGAGACGTGAATTGCTCCCCATTAGTGATCAAGATTTTTTTCGATGTTTTCATCGATCATTCTTTTCGAGTACCATGTTTTACTGGTTTTGCATTCGGCGTTCGGAATAGCAAACGTGGGATCAATTTGTTACCGCGTGGCAAAAATGTTTCGACGATCCCAACATTCAATATGTGCTTCGAAATGAAATTTTTTGTATGCAGGAAGAGCAATAGAGCACGAATCGGTTGCAGATTATTTAATTTGCATTCAAACTTTTTGGGTCTGTTGAGTCCGCCATGGAACTTAACGAAATAATTAAATCACGCGTATAAAATGCTGCCCACGACTCCAAGTAGCTCTTCGAGACAAGTTTCATGATTTTGCAACTCTTAGGGGATGTAGAGAGAAATTACCATTTGTTTACTTCTGAGTTTCGTATATCGTGGGAATAGAATTTCTATGCACGTACGGTATTAGTATTTAGATTTTGCGTCTTCAGAATAGTATTTTGCGAGTTTCCTAAGGAAGCGACATCCTTTCGAGAATATTAAGAAAAATAGTATGAGTACTTGTGAACTTTCAGAATTAAGCCCCGATCAAGAGGAGTGTTTAAAGAATTTTCTAGAAGCTAAAATATCGAGGGCTGTCAGAAATCCTCTGTCAATTCTCTTACGAAACATAAAATAGATGTAGGGCAAAACGCATCTATCAAACAGCATCGCTATTTTTAGTTTTTTGCCTAAAGTTCAAGAAGCCATCTGCGAGGAGGTCGACAAGATATTAGCGGCCGAAATAATAGAGCCATCGTTTATTTAGTGAATGGTCGAACCATATCATAATGATTAAAAAGACCAACGGAAAATACTGTTTTTGTCTAGATTTTCGTAAAGTAAATGGCGTGTCGAAAAAGGATGTGAATCAGCTAATATGAACGGCATCATAGATAAATTACTGTTCGATATATTTCGATAGATCTGAGCCAGGCGTACTTTCAAATATCGTTGGAAAGAGATAATCGTAAAATTACTGCGTTTAGTGTTCCAGGTAAAGGACTTTACTATTTTACACGAATGCTGTACAGGTTTACCGGAACGCTCGCGACTTTTCAGCGGCTCTCAGATAAATTAATCGGACTGATTAATGGAATCCCATGCATTTGCGTACCTGAACGATAGTTATTAATTATTGTAACGGCTACTTTTGAGGAGCATTTAGAATGGCTTGAACGTATTTGGATAAAATCTTCGCTGTTGATCTTATTATAAATCCTGAGAAGTGTGAATTTTGTCGTTCACAGATTCGTTATCTGGGATTTACAATACAGAGAGAGGACTTAACTGTCAATTCAGAAAAAAACAACCGATCTTAGAATATCCAGCTCTGTACAATCTTAAACAATTGCGAAGATTTTTGGGCATGTCGGTACCGTCGCTTTATTTCGCAATTCGCTACCATTAGCGAACCCCTTACGCGATTATTGAAAAAAATCAACGTTATGGATAGGGTTGGAAGGGGGGACGGGGACAAAATCATGCCTTTGAGCAAATTCGTGCGAAATTTGAATATTCGCTCCGATATTATCGTGTCCCGATTTTATCATTCCATTCGTCTTGCAGACCGACGCTAGTTCCGTTGATATCGATATTGTTTTAATGCAGACTATCGATTGCGCGGAAAATATCGCGTTTGCGAATCGTGCGCTTTCAGACCCGGAAAAGAAATATTACAGAAGTGTTTAGCGGTCGTTTAGGTGATACAGAAATTTCGACTATATTTAGAGGAGTGTAGATTCATGATAATGATCACAGTAGCTTACGTTGGCTTCACCATCTAAAAAATCCAATTGGCTGATTGCGCGTGTTTGGGTGTTAGAATTACTAGAATAGAATTAATAGAATTACGAAATTATATATCGAAAAGATGCGTAACATTAGGTGCCGTAACATTATGTACGTTATTGCGTATATTCTGGAACGACATTGGATGGCGAAATTATTACTTTTTCTTTAGTAGCTGTTGCAAACGCAGAAATTTTTGATAACGGCTGATCTTTGGTATCGTAAACTTTTTCGCGAGAAAGTTTCGGAGAAGACTAAATTATTCATAAATTGGAAAATAATAGATGAGTAATTATATATATTACTTAAAACCGACTACGACTTCGACGGTAGAGGACCGCTAAAAACTCGTGTTGCCGCGTGAAATGAGAATAGAGGCTCTAAGCGAATTTCACGATGAGCCATTGGCCATCTCGATATTGATAAAACCTATCAACGCTTAGATCTTTTGTATTATTGGCCGAATATGTTCCGTGATGTGACGAAGTCCGCGCGTGTGATATACGTCAGCGTACAATCGGAAGATTGCAGAGAGTTGTGATTGTCGATATAATGGATCCGTCGTTGTATAGTAAGTCAGGTTTCGCATATGTTCTTATAAACTTCTAAACAAAACTTAAACTATTTACAAAGTGAGTTGAATCCCGTACTGAGGGCGGCAAATGGCAAAATCATATGCGAAGCTTTGGAAGATCTTGTCATTTCGCGTTGAGGTACGCCGAGATTTTTGCTGATGAATAATGGTACGGAATTCGTTAATAAAACATTACGAACATTCACTGCAGAACATGATATTAATTATATAACCGTTCCGTATCATTCACAAGCCAATCTGGTCGAGAATAAATCGTACTCAAAATAATTTTCATTCATAGCCTTCCTAGATCGTAACCACTGAGAGTGATATGTTTATCTGAAGAATTTCCGTTTCGCATATAATACCGCACATTATTCGTCGGTCTGCACTTCACCTGATATTCTGAATTTAGGTCACGAGTTAGAGCCAGTACACTCGTTGCGTCGACGATGTCAGGGAATGACTGAGAAGTGGAATGACTGTGAAACGCTGCAAAGTGGGAGGAGCGCCTTATCATCCATGGTTCATAATGTCGCCGCCAAACTGTCATCGAAGTTCCAGGGTCTCGCCAAAGTTAGAATTCTTTCTTTCGTAATGTGAGCTTCGATTAATGTAAATTTCGATAATACCTGTCGGAAAGGTGCACATTAAAGACCTTAAATCATATCACATCACATGACCTTGTCTAATCCTAAATTAATGCTACCAAAATTGTTTGAGAAGCTACCGACGTTTCCGAAGGAGGATGAAGGAAGCCTGGGAGGACTTTTGGCAGCGATACTACCTGACTCTGAGACGACTGGAAGATGAAATTCCCAAGTTCTGGAAGGAATTCTTGTACATGGCCCGTTTTCGCGACAGCCGCTATCCCATCCGGGACGCCCAGGTGCAGGCCGACGCCCCGTGACGAGCGGTGGTCATGGATCGGGGTATACAGATGGTTTCTACCAGATGAACTGTTACCATGCAACCATGCCACATCCCCGATTGACAGGAGGATAGCCAACGGACCCTATCATCGTCGTGGAATCCACCTTGGAGGTGAAGTAGCGAGAGGAACGTCAGGCCGAAAGAGCTGAGGAGCGTCCAGTTATCTTTCACATGGGAATTGTGGATCCATGGGACATTGCTATTCCCGATGCTCTGAGCAGGGACCGCCTCTTTTATTACGAATGTGGCCAGCAGGAAGTCACCCTGTGGGATTGTGAGAGATGTCGAAAGGCCTAGAGGCGTATAGGATCCTATCGTCCAGAGCAAGAGCCCTCGAGGGAGGAAGATATATATCCCAATCGCGGCTACTAGCCGAAAACTATGTTATCGACTCTTAAAAGACTTTCTATTTTATTTTATGTCTAATAAAACGTAGATAAGTAAATTTTCGTTTGTTCCTTTCGTGTTTCCTATATCCGAGTGTTCCTCTGGTCTATGAGCAACTGTTGTCTCTCTTCTCATGTGATGTGACGTTCTTTCTCTGGGTGATTGGATGATAGTGTTTCTTTTTCACTTTTCTAGTGATACTTTCCGAAGAATTGAACTGGTTGCGTGACGCGGGGCCAAGGTTACTTCATAGAGACGGAAAAATCTTTCTTTCGTACTTTCTTTTGGATTTTAGCCTGGCGATATCGTTTCCCGTTGAATATTTCGGGAAAGGAAAAAGTATCAAGTGAGTTGCGTATCGGGAGGCAAATTTTTTTGAGTTGATCTTATGCGTCTTTGAGAATACAGAGCTATTATAAGGCAAAAATTTTTATTTAAGTTGCATTTTGCAAGTTATATAGCTTTGGAAAGCCTGAAAGTTATATAGCTTTGATATGGGAGAATCGCGAGTAAACCCTTTACAGAATATAAGCTCGGCACAGCGAAATGTGTTAATAGGGTCACCGTTGACTAATCAAAATTTTTTGGAGTCACTATCATTTTGAGCATTTCGTTTCTTTAGACTAAACTCTGCAAAATTCCTTTCGTTTTTGAAGAGGCTAGATGCGGCCGACTGGAGAACTGTAATTCCCATATCGTAGATATTAGAAGGTTATCCATATATCCGTAACTCGCTTGTGACATACCGCCAGGTAACTATTGGTTGAAAATTGGTGGCTACTGACATTCGTCGTAGCTAAAACCTTCTCGATCCTTTCTAGGGAAGAGAGAATTGTAACGTGATGTTCAAGTATTATCAAGTATTATTATGTTTATCCAAAAGTAATAATAAGAGGCTCAAGAGATTAAATCTAATGATATGTATAATATGAACCAACACAAGATATTAGTGTGTGATATAATCAAAACTTTATTAAGCAATTGCGGTATATATTACGACCCTCGTCCTCTTCAATACATAAATTAATGACGCAAAAACAATTAGTAAGATCGCATTATGACGACTGTGTCCAATCTTAACGGAAAGTTGTACATCAAATTGATAGGTTTAATGTAACGTTGAATCGGAAAATCATGGAATCACCTACTCTGTTATTGAATTAAAATTTTAATAGCGAATATGAAAACGATGTTAACAGTTCAAATGTTCGACGGGTAATGATTATCATTTATCCGTCGAGTGTTCGAACTATTAACATCGTTTTCATACTCGCTATTAAAATTTTAATTCAATAACGGAGTAGATAATTCCATGTTTTTCCGATTCAACGTTACATCAAACCTATCAATTTGATATTTGTATAACTTTCCATTAAGATTGGACACAGTCGTCATAATGCGATCTTACTAATAACTAATTGTTTTGGCGTCATTAATTTATGTACTGAAGAAGACCCGAAACGAGAATCGTAATGTATACTGCAATTACTTAATAAAGTTTTGATTATATCACACATTAATACCTTGTATTGGCTCATATTAGCATGATTATACATATTATTATTATATTTATATTAATTCAATTGATCTTTAATGATTGCGCAGATTGTTTAACGAATAATGTTCTATCTTGCGTGAGCTCGTACCATTGAGAAAAGTTTTTAGTTAACATCGCGTTGTCGAAAACGTAATCAGAAGATGTGATAAAGTTTTATGAATGTTTCTTCCTTCGTATCACCGTTCATTAACTTTCTGAGAACCGGCATGTTTTTGATTGAATTTTTTTTAAAGGGCTAGAACTTTTTTGTCAATAGGGTTGAGTGAAAAAGGTGTCACTGTCGAGTCCCTAAAGAGGCCTTCGTTGCTTTAAAGGTTAATTATCCAGCGTGTATAGGAAATTATAGATGGTTGATAGAATCTGTCACTATTTTATTGTTACAAATTCTGTGTATTTCATTGCTGCAATATCCTACTCGTTCTCCGAAATCTCTTTTCCTTATGAATCACTCCCTCTGTCAATGTCATGGCTGAGCAGTCAGCATTCATGATTCTTTTGAGTTAAAATTCTGCGAAAGAGTGATTACTGATATTGTAGTTGAGAATAGTATGGACTTTTGGGAATTATTTACTCTGAGTATCGACTAATTACTATCTGCGAACCTTAGAGAATATTAATCGTGAACACATGACAAAGCTGCATCACGGTAAATGCATATATATATATATACATACAGATGCATATACACTTACACACAATAATCAGGGGATCACTTTAAAACGTGTAAATTTTGCCAATTTTTAAGAGGCTTTCAAAGATTGCAGAACATTTTTCTGAGTGCATTATAAAAAAAAATAGAATGTCTTTTAAAGTAGTTAAAATAATATTTTCTGCTCCATTAAATAATCTTTTTTGCGAAGATCTGCAGAAGCAGGTCGTGTTAATATTCTGAAAAATTCACGATTTTCTAGCTTTTCACGAACAAAATAATGACAGAGTAAACAATATTATCACATAGGTTTCGAAGTCAAAAACGTTTCCTTTAAAATAACGAGTATTATTCTAACATGTTTAGGAGCTGAGTTATTAGATTCCAAAGTAAACCATACATTTTACAAGATCTTGGTTAATTATCGTCAGCATTCGTGTTACCCGATGTGCACCATGGAGAATTTGCTCGGATTTAATTCATACATTATGTATATAAAAAGTGTGCAGCAAAATGTGTGTGTGTGTGTGTGTGTGTGTGTGTGTGTGTGTGTGTGTATACTCTAAAAAAAGACCGGAACAACGCTTAAGGGAAGATATCCGAGATCATTTTAAGATGAAAATCCTAATATCAAAATGTTGAGGGAAAATATTTTTTTTTTTTAACATAATAAGTATCAATAATTTGAAATATCAGTAATTATATCTTCGCATACATAATTTTTATATTAATATTTACAAGAGGCAATAATTAGCTTTCACTTTTAGCATTTTGCATTGTATCATATTCGAACGCGCAAATTTTGGACGGTATAATTCGCTAACTTTAAATATTTATTGTTCAAAAATTATTATAGCTTCGATATTTTGGTATAAGAATTTTCATTTTAAAATAATGTGAAGAACCTCTCCTTAAGCGTTGTTCCGGGGCACCTTGCTTGTGCACACACACACACACACACACTCTCTCTCTCTCTCTCTCTCTCTCTCTCTACACACAAATGATGTGTAAACTCTAACCGAGTAACCTTCCCTAATGCACATCGTGATTGTAGTAATTATCTAAAATTTTGCAAAATGTACCGTTCACTTTAGAATTTAATAACTCAGCTTCTAGACATGCTAGAGCAATGTTCGTGGTGTGGTTATTTTAAAAGAAAAGTTTTCGATTTCAAAATCTATTGGTAATATTCATAGTGACATTTTTCATCCTATCTTTATTTTGTTCGTAAAAAACTAAAACATCGTGAAATTTCCAGAATTTCAATACGACTTGCTTATAGTCTTCGCGAAAAAGACCGTTCGATGAAGCAGAAAAAATTATTTTAACTGTTTGAAAGTCGATATTCTTTATAATGCAATCAGAAAAACTGTCTTGTAATCCCTGAAAGCTGAGATATAGCCTCTTAAAGATCAGTAAAATTTGTAGATTTCAAAGTGATTATTATGCGAAGTATATTTCAAAAAGCATTATGAAAGTTTTTTTTTCCAATATTTGCAACATTTCTGATGACAAAAAAAAACAATATTTCATTTGTTCATTATATTTTCAGTGACCCTATTTTCTTGCTTAGAAGGTAAGGTAAGACATCTGTAATGATTATATCGGGGGAAAAGAACCTCCAAATTAATTTTAGTGATTAATGTTTTGATAGATGTTAATAAAATAATAGAAAGCGTCAGTATAGTCAATAATTTAGTAGCATAATATTCGCAGTGCATCATTCGAGTGATTAATGGCGCAGTTATTGCTGAAGCACATCGCTAAATGCATCGAATCGCAATTCGTTGATTAATCAAGGCACCCGGTTGCGCTATCAAAATGACGAGAAATCATAATTTGACTTTGACGCGAAACGCACGCGATTTGTGCTTTCAAGTGTATCAAGTGTATACAGTTCTGTCCCAATTATGAGTGTGAATGAATACGTGTGGTCGCAAAATCAATAATACTCATCCATCTATACGAGGATCAGCAAAATGGACTAAAGAAAATAAGCGGCAACACGATGCAACGATGCGAACGATGAAGTTCCAAATATAACGCAAATAGCGATATATTTTGATTGAGGGGCGTGAGCGCGCAATCTCCATCATTTCGAGGGCTTTTAATTCGACAGCTCGATGTAACATTTCGCATTCGATTGAATGAATACCGCATATTCGAAAAAATAAAGTTCATAACCACAATTTGAATATTTAAGAAAAGAATTAATCAAAATGGAAGAATTAATCAAGAATTAATTAATTAATTTTATTTATTTCAGGGATAATTATTTCCTTTATTGACGTTCGATTTTCCATGCATTCACGTTTCTAAGAGTAATCTGACTTGAGTCTAATCTCGTATGAAATAAACATTTGGTAGATTCGATGGCTCTGAAGCGGAAAGTGCACTTCGATCAATCTCGATAAAGCGATACGTCAACAAGTTTTGTGGAAAAGACTTGGAGTAATTTGTGAAGTGTACGAGTATTAGGATTATACGAGATGTTAATTTTCGATCAATTCGAACAATTAGATGACTCTCGTCTCTAATCAGTATCAGCGGTCAATTCCTCGAGATTTGGCCGACCACCTGTCGCACGAATTACGATCTTTGGAAGATTAATACTCCAAGCGTGGTCGATGTCGATATATAGCACAGAATCAAGCTTTGCGATCCGAGAAGCTATCTTAGTTTCCACGCCCACATATAGAATTCTCGATATACGTAGGCGTCGTTGAAAAGTAAAGTTGAGAATTTACTTGACCATAACACTGCTGTTATTGTACTGTATCCAATAACGGATTCAATGGCGGACAAGAAGAAAAGAGACGTAAAAAATTCTTTGAAATCTTTTTATTATTTAATCAAAAGAAATTCATCGACAGTTTATTTACGAGCAAATTAAGAAATTCAAAAGTTAAGAAAAAAACTTAGAAAATTATTTGAAATATTTCTTTTAGGTAAAATATAGAGAGTAGAAAATAAATTAATTTTATAATTTTAGAGTTATTCGACATTTCTATAAAATAATTTAATGGAGATATATTATAAGATACATTTATAATATAAAGTACGATCTTAATTAACCTGATTTATATTAATTTATATTAAAATTGAATAAAGCGTCAAAATATTATCATGGCTGTTAAAATCTTGTTTATGATTTTTATTCTAATTATACTAATTATATTTTTCTGACATCACTTTATTTATCATCTTCATAGCAACATTAAACAATACGTATTTTGAGCACAAAAGTTGTCCATATTATTATTATTATTGCCACTACCGTGTTATATAATAAATATTACTACGGATGTGCAATAAATTATTATTGTAACTCTCTCTCTTCTCTTAGTGTACCTTGATTTTATAGTGTGAAGGAGAAATATATCTCTATCATTCTCATACAGTTGAAAAAGACGTATGTATATAAATACTATATATTAATATATTATTAATATTAAATATTAATTTCTCTTCGATATTCTTTTTATAAATATATCTTATAAGTTATAAAAGGCAAGGCTATTAATAATTTTTAATCATCTTTTATGAAATTTTTTTTTATCACTTGAAATCTGTTATATTTGATATTTGTATTTTCGTCGAAAGGAATTTTTCCGATGAAATAAGGTAAAAGAAAAATAAAAATTAAAGGATATTTCCGAGGTGTCATAAAAGGAAAGGTAGTATGATACATCGATCAATGACACTTATGGCGTCGTGAGCTGAAGAATGTGGTTTCTCTTGATAGATAACATTCCATAAATATTAAATAAACGTCAGTCATCGCGCGCACGTAAAGTGAGATTTGATGGCCTAGATAAAAATCGATATTTTCATTTGCCGACGATATTGTTTATTTCATTTACTGGCTACCACTTTTATTAAAGAAATGTTTATGGCGAGCGTTGAGATCTACAATATGCACTATAATTATTAGAATTAGAGGATTGATGGAGAGAAATGAGTAGTGATCTAGATATGTCATCAAAATGAACGATCTCATGCGAATGGTTGCGACATCAAATTAATAATACTTCTCGACATATTTTTATAATTGTGTAAATGTTAATAATATTAAGGGAATATAATAAATATAATATTTGTATATAAATATATATATTTATATATAAATCTAAATATTTATTTATATATTGATATTATCTGTAAATAATATTAAATTAATTTAATAGAGGAAAAGATGATATTATAATCTCCCGTTTATATTTTACTAATTTTGTTAATAATTAATATGTAAATTGAAAACTTAGTGATTATATTACATTTGTTAAAGTATATTTCTCAATCAATTTTATAAATTTAAAATTATGAAATATGTATTTATTATTTAGAACGTTATTTATAAAAACGGCAACAAAGCATAATAGGCTTTAAAGAGAAACTTTAAAAAGAATGGGGGTAGTAATGTGACCTCCAATAAAAAATTAAAAAAATTGATTTTGCTTAAAAGACGCAGAATTATAAAAAAATAAAATATTTCAGAATATATACGTGTACACTTAATTTCTTTCCTATATAGACTGTTCAATACTAAAAATTTATAGTGCATATGAACTACAGATTAGCGATAGAGTTATAATTAACTTATTAAATAATTATTTAAAAACTTCGAAAAATGGAGGTTGTTAATCAGCACTCTTAGGGTACTACATTAATAAAATGTGCTATTGTTTAGGGATCTATTCTGTAACTTTTAACGACTTTTAACTGTAACTGTAGTATTACGATTGCGCAGGTTTTATACATAATAAAAAAAATAACACTAATACTACTACGACAATCGTTAAGAGTTACAAAATAAGCCCCTTAATCCTTAATCGAGCAAAAGTATTAGCTAACAGAACAGTTTAGGCCTCAAAGGTCCATATTATTCTTCAGACAAATTTTGAAATAAAATGCAATTGAAAAACGATAGTAAAACTTATGCATGGAAAAGTTTGTCACAAAAAAAAGTTAAAAAAAAAATCAAAACAAAGTCGCACAAATGATACTTTCTGGGCCTTTGAAATCCTCTCTTTGCCCTTTAAAAATTAACTTGTTTAACTCGAAACATTGTACAACTAAATTAAATATTAAATAACGAACAACAAACTCAAGCATATATATTGTATATTCGTATAATATATATATATTCGCATATATATACTCGACTCAAGCACACATATATTTGAACGTAATAATACGTTCAAGTTTATAAACAATGAGGAAATATATAATTAAATACTAAAATGTACCGGAAGTTGAAGATGTTTCGAAACTTGATAAGTAAAAATACATCATAATAAATGTTGGCTATTGTGAATGGGGCAGAATCGTGATATAACGGTGGATTTACTAAATAAATGATTCTATAAATAATCAATATAATTTACTATCTATTAACGGAGATATTAAGAGAGCTCATTATATTTTACTTACAAAAGCCATATAATATCTTCTCTTTTATTATTAATTTAAATGTTAGTTAATTTAATATTGTTTGTAAATAATTTTAAATATATGTATATGTATATATGTATTTATAAATAATATTAAATATACGTGTAAATAAAGTAAAAATATAAAATATTTGTAAAAAACGGCTTATAATAAAAAAAAATCTCTCATCTTTTTTAAATAGCTGAATTGATCATCAACCATTTTATAATAATCTTGAAAAATTTGCAATCTCCGTCTCTTATATCTTACGATTTTTTACGGATATCTAATGTCTTGCAACGTGACTTACGTTCCGATAAACTCGAGAACGCGCAGTTTCTGGCGTTATTCCATACAGTGGAAACTCACGCAAAGAGGTCGGCGGATCAAAAGTTTTGCGTTTCACGAATGTTAGAAAGAAGGAAGAGAGTTCATGGAACTTCGCGTTTACCGGATTAAATGTCGAGTTCAGAAACGTTGGAAACTCTGTGCACATAACATCAAGCTTAGAAGTCTGAAACGCGCACGAAACGACCAACTGGACAAGATTTAGTGAGAGATCAGTTAGCAACGAGACGATCGACGTAACGCTTTGTCTCATATCGGAATTAAATATAAGAATTTCAAGTTAGTACCAATATTTCAATATCATAAATTTTGAGGAAAAGAAGAGATAGAATCGCGGTGTGTTGAACTTGTAAAATGCCTGAATAAGATCCACCTAATTTATTTTCTTTTTTTTTAATTCTATTTATATAGGTATATTATAATAACTTAAGTAAAAAAATAAAATCTTTATTTCTCTCATTCACAAAAATAAAATATATCTTCTATATAGAATATTTGTAGATAAACAAAAAAATTTTTTAACTCTGATATTGAGCCATGTTATATGCATATGAATATAATTTATAAGTCTTAAATAAAAAATAAATTAAAAATAACAAAGAAACTAAACATTATCTTTCTAAATCAGTTTTAAAATTATTAATCATAAAAAAATTCCCCTTAGGACTTACTTTACTCTTAAACGTCACAATTATCTATAATTTAATCTGTAAATAATTTTTTAATCTTTGAAAATTTCTAATTGGATACAATTTTATTTTCTTAAAAATTGGCAGTATTGAAAATCGTTATCCTTGATGAAAGTCTCATACAAAAATAAATAACAATGACCATAGTAATAATCACTTAAATGGGCCTCATTTGATGAGAGTACATTATTTAAAAAAAAATATTATCTCAAAAAAATATATTTATTTGTTATTTTTCGATAGCTAGGAAATTGAATAATATAAAATATATTGAATATTATATATTATAATAAAATAATGTGTATTTGACAAACTTTGCAGTAAACTATTATAAAAATAGTTCATACACATACTTCGTCACAAGTTTTTGTTGCAGTAAACAAACATGTTGTTGTCGATTTTAATTTTTTTAGCTATTTTTTTATCTAAATACTTCCTATGGCATCTTTCAAGCATATATTCTAAGCGTAAAGCGTGTTTTTAAGTAATTTAAAAGTGTCATATATTTAGGTTTTATTCGGCTTAGGTATCTTATTCTTTGATCTATTTTCTGTTCCTGCACTAAACTGTTCTAGAACTCTCTTTCTCGCTTTAAACAAATATCAAATATATATCTATCTATCTCACTTTAAGTTTCAAAAGTGTACACTAGTTCAGAAAGCAGCTCTTATTTCTCTGTGGCGTGTTTCCAATGAAGAACGCTTTTCGCATTTTGCATTAAAAATAACAGCAGTCAATCAGAAATCATTTCTGCCATTTCACCGAGGCTGCTCCATTATTTTACATCAACACGAAGGCACAAATCGTATCGTGGGTCGCGCGTGGGCGAGTTTACACTTGCGTCCAATTGTCTTGATAAATGCGCGATTACATCGTGTCACGCTTCGCACGCGTGCTTCGAAACAAAGAAAAATTCTCATGACAACAAAATTTATTATGTGACGTTCATTAATCGCCGTGCGATGGCCGAGGAATTAAATCAGGAATTAGGTCACACCGATTCGTATGCATTTGCATTCTTGCGTAAAACTGCAAATTGGTAGGCGATAGCAGTCGAGTTTCAAGTCTGCACTGGGATCTACCGTATTCTCGCGCGAGTAAGCAAGTTTATTGTTGATCTGACAGGATGACGCGAGAAGCAGAAACGCGAGAATTAACGAGAAATTAACGCGTACATTTTCCTCGCGGGGATATATCGATGTGTCTGTTGCATGTGATTACACTGTTAACATGTCATCGCAGATTCCACGTCATTCGTCATTTCGCGATGGAGCAAACGAAGGACAGTTCGCGTCGAGAAAGAAAATGCTCGCGAGGTTGCGTCGCTAAAATTACATTTACCCGCCGGACAAAGGACGCGCCAATGACTGTCGTGACGCCTCTTCCCTGCGACGGTTTAATTGAAAGCTTCACACGTGCCGTTTTACGTGCAAAGCGCGCGTGTTTTTATACACAGCAATGCGGTTTCGTCTCTCAACAGAGATGAGAGTGTCTTTTAGCATTTAATAAATATAACATCAGGCAAGGTTTGATACACATTCTGGAAATTTGATATATATGATACGTATGCGTATCATAAATAGAATACGTATCGAACTTGATACCTTTAACGTAATCGTAACTTCTAATTTATTAATCTTATTAACTAAAAAATAATGTTTTTAGGTTTTTGAAGTTTTGAAGTATATTGCTGATTGGGAATAACTCCAAAAGCTTTCCAGTTTTATTAAAAATATAGTTTGGAAATAAAAAACGAAAAGGAAATAATATTGAAAATGTAAGTGCAGTATATACATAAATTTGATATACAATAATATTAGTAATTCGTTGTAATTTTTGCTCTTATCGCGTGGATTTAATTTGAAAGTATATATAATCTGGTTATGTCATAATTTTCTAATTAATTTTCAATATAATTACATATTGTTGTATTTCAAATTGTTGATATCACAGTAAAATACAAATTTGTTTTGCCAATTTGTTTGTCTAAAACATCTAAATAAGCTCATCGGATTAAAAAATAAGGTTATATGATAATTCATATACATACATATGAAAGTAAAGAGAATCATACTTCATTATCATACGTAGAATACCTATGTATGATACACGTATGATACGTTCTCAACCCTGACATCATATATTGCGTCAGCTGTAACGCTTTGTGACATAAGTTCTGCAGATTTCTCTCTGAATAATCTATCTTCCAATACATTCATTTTATTTTAATTTCAATAGTTTTAATTTTGTTTTATTTGCATTTTTATTTGTATCTTTGAACTTCATGTTCGAAAGCTTGTAAATAAACTGAAATGAACGAGAAAAATTTCGAACATGTCTTCGTGTTGTACGCAAATATTTGCCAATCGAATTTCAATGCTGTAAAAATATTAGCCTACGAATACATATACGCGTTTAACTGTATCCATTTCTGTTTCCATTTCAAAATCCGATTTTAGGAAAATCGTATTAGAGATGAACATACCTACATAAAATCCGATAGGTGTCTACATCGATCATATTCCTGTATTTTATCGGATTATTGTGGAAATAACAATTATGAGAAAATTTTTTATAGAGCTTCTAAAAAAAAAATCGATATGTTAAGAATGCGTGCTCCGTTAAAAACGAATTTGCAATAGCATTTTTAAGTCTAATTACGTCGTAACGTAAAATGCAAAGTTTAATATCGATTTCAGGATAAATTCACTAATTAAAGCGCGCAGGGCACGCTGGCTGTAATATTCGTATTGGAGGCTTAATTCTAATCCCAAGGATACAGCAAGTCCGATAGGCTGTCCCGACGCGATTCGCGTATGCAGAGCACGTATAATGGAATACCCGACGGGGTTTCGATCGGGAGCCAATTACCAGCGCAATCGAACGGGCGCGGCACGGTGGCCCAGTAAACTTAACCGCAGGATTTAAACGACCGCGGGCGCGTACTGCGTTTAAGGCGAATCCATTCGTGAATCCACGAAGCCGTCCACCTCGAAATTGCATCCGTCGTTTTATTCGAATGGGACCAGGAGGTATAGGCCACCACGGGCGACTTTCCCGAGAGATCTCGCTTTACGAGATTTATTTGCGCGGACGAATCACGTACTTGCAGAAATAACGTGGAAAAAAATTCTATTACTGGTACTTACCCCTCCGCCGTGTTGTGTGCCAGGAAGGATTTGGGCAGCGACAAGGATCGCTGATGAGGGTCCAGGACGGTGTCGCCCTTGAGCGAATCTTCACCCCGAGTTGGCGCACTACCAGGCCTGGATAGTGTACCGTCCTTCGGTGGTTCCATCAACGTCTTAAGCGAACCGATTACAGCATCCTCTATTGGTGTGGACGCACCGGAGCTCTTTGCATTCCGCGGACTCTTCGTCACCGTGCGATCCGACGTGGTAATCCAAATATCACTGCTCGAAGACGACGAGGTGGTGGTCGAGGAGATAATCGGGCCGCCGCTTGGCGATCTATTGACGACGTTCATTCCTTGAACAGGCGACACTCTCCTATCCTTGCTGTCGGTGCTCTCGAAGGATCCCGGAAAATCAGGCTTCCGGTACACTCGGTGATGCATCTGATCCCTCTTCTCCGTTCCAGAGCCTACTTTATTTACAAAAAACTCTAATATAAATGGAATCTAAATTATTCGACTTATCCCATATAGCACAGATCGTTCTAATAATGTTACGATGTTTCAGCAAAATTACAACGTTACAACAATGTTGCTGTAAGCTTCTGTGCTGTATGGATATTAAAGATTAAAATAAAAACTAACATTTCTAAATAAAAATAAGTAAGATACTGTCTATTAATTTAAAATAAGTATTTGTTTCTACTTGTGACATCTTAATTTAATAGGATAAATTTTTTGATAATTAAGCTATTACGGACCATTCCCGTTAGATCCCTCCAACGGCGACCATCTATTGGCCTGCTTGAGCACGGCTTTGGGTCTCTCCTGATATTTGCCCTGCTGGCTGTTTCTGCTCTTCCTTAAATTATCTCTGTCACGAAGCTCCCGATCGTCCATTCGCTCGAGAGAGGCCGGGGAAGAGCTCGCACTTCCGCGATGACTACCAGCATCGGTGGAGAGTCTCTGATGTGCTGGATAACTCTGCGACAGCTTCATGAAAACTGGTGGTGGCGCCTGATTTGGTGAATACAAGGTTTCTCTTTGTGAGCAATGAGGCCAAAAGTCGCACGTGCTGCTGTTACAACGCAGTTTTGTATCTGGGCTGATACAGAAGTCTTGATTGATGGATGGCGCGTTCGCGTTTGGTGTTGTAGCACCTCTCTGCAGCGTCCGTGGCCGCCTTGATTGTTGCTGTTGCTGCTGTTGCTGTTGCTGTTGTTGCGATTGCGACTGCTGTGGCTGTTGCTGTTGTTGAGATTGTGAAGAATTTGATACTTTCGAAGATTGCTGCTGTTGCTGCTTGGAGGATATGATGTAAACGTCATACGTGTTATTGCCTCGTCTCTGCTCTTGGCTCTCGTCGCGACGTTCATAGCGGCTTGACATCATATTTCTAGGCACGACGCGGCTACGCGTGCCATACAGATATTCAGTCACCATCTCCGTTTCGCGGAAAAGATTCTCATTTATGGTATCGTCAGTGGATTGAGCTTTTCCTAAAGAATTTGGGAAAAATCAGATAAGAGAATCAGTTCGATTTTGATCAATTTTGATCGTTGATTTGACGTGACAATCGTATATTTTCTTTAAAAACAATTCTTTTTTCAGTTTTTTGTCCGCTAAATTTAATATAAGAAATATTCGATTTCGAACAATTAATCTACTATGTAATTTTCTATATATTTCATAAGATTTTCTATTTTCTTTACATTTTTCATGTTTTACGAAACTTTCCATTACACATTGATTTTTCTATAAAACGTATGAAAAAGTGAATAGCTAGAAATTTTATGCAAATATTTTTTAATGTAAATATTTAAAATAAATTTTGCAGAAGTAAGAATAATTTATTATAATATAATAATTATATAAAAATTGTCTGCATATATGATCATTATCTTCTTTTCACGAGAATATGAGATTTATAAAAGATACATTTGAGACCATTTATTCTTCGGATCATAAAATATACGCTTGTAACTAGAATTAAATTATCTTAGGCGTAAAACATCCAAGGAAGAGTACTCACTGTTCTGAAGAACATGGCGCTTGGACCTGTCACTTCCTCGATCATTCACAATTTTCACAACAACTCTGTGTGCCTCGTTTGACTCTCGGGAGTGTTCTCTCTGCGGGCCCGTCGTTCCCGGTGACCTTTTCTCCGGTAATTGGAGACTCCTGGATCTTCTAACTCGGGATTGATGAGAATCAGGCGATACCTGATTGGTCCTAGCGCTCTGGTGCTGTCGCGAGGGATTGCCGCGTCTGAATGGATTAGGCGTAGGTGACCGCCCTTGTCGTCCCTCGCTGCTGGACGAGGAAGACGATGAAGAAGGTGAATTAAACATCTGTTTTCCTGATTCGGAGGATCCGGGCGATCTTCTGAGCCCCTGTTGGCTTCTATGGATTCTCCTAGATGTAACACTTAGGCGTTTTATTTTCGCATAACACTGTGCAAGCACTTTGCAATGCAATACTAAATTAATTTATTTTTTTAATTCAGGAGTAATTCTAGTTACCTAATTTTTTTTACCATCACCTGGAATATTTTTATATCATTTAAATCAATATTAGTAACAACATTTTATTATTTTTAAATTTGTTATAGTATTTGTAGATTAAATTCATATCCATAAACAATTTTCTAAAAAAAAAAAACATAAATAGAAAGGAAACAAATATTAAACACAAGTAATTTATTATGACATATATTTTTAAAAAATGAAAATTTTTTAATTAACATAACGTTTTTTTATTTCGATAAAATTCACATATTTAAAGCTTTGTAAAGAGAGAATAGTTATTTAAAAAATAAATAAATAAATATAAATAAATAAAAGTTATATACCCATTTAAAATAATTTTACACTTATTCATATTTCTTTTCGCCACTGGGATATAAAAATATCTCAGGTGACTATTCCCGAGTTAATACATACATATATATGGAATGTTAATTTAAAAAGATTAAAAAATACAAAAATAAATGTCCAAAATGTTTGTATTATACAAATTAAGAAACTGTTTAATGTTCATTTACCAATGTAGATTAATTTTAATCTCTGTTTAATTCACTCTTTACTTTAATCTATTATAATTTTTAGAAGAGAAAAAAATTAGAAGTAAGTTAAACCGAGATTAAAATTAATCTGTGTTAGTAGAAATGGATATAAATAAAATACTTTACAATTTTTTCTCTGTTGAATTTTTATTTCTTATATGAGAACTTCATAAGTTTTCATATGCATACCCTTGCCTGTTGGGCGATATTCGTTCGCCGTTGGCGCGAATCGATTCTGTGGACGAATTCAAGGCAAGAGCTGACGACGACACCAAACTGAGATTTAAGGATGAACTAGGATTATCATCTTCGTCACCATCTTCATATCTAGTATCGAAAGATCAATATTTTCAATATATTTCTAAGCTTCCGTTAATACTGTTAACGTTAACATTTTATGATATAGTGATTATTATAATATATCTATAAATTATATGAAATATAAATTATAAAGAGAGACTATGCTAATTAATGGAGAATATCAATGTTTAGATTTATTTAATTCTGCCGTTATCAATTCTACTTTTCCAGAAGAATTTGTAATCGAGACTGAACTAATACATTAAAAAAATTTGCCGACAGAGACAGTTTTCGTTCATCGCAATCAAAGTTTTTTTTTACATACCCTTCCACTGAAGAATCTGTATTCTCTGCCAAACTAGGCATAATAGGTTTTGTGACACAACTGTCAAGGCTTCGGAATCCCATCGACGATGATGACGAGCTGGACGATTCGAGATATCTCTGCGCGAATTGCGATCTTCTGGAGGATGATTGATCCTCCAGGGACTTGGCTTGCGCCATACGATATTGTTGCTGTTGTTGTTGTTGTTGCTGCTGATTGGCATTTTGTCTCTTTGACCTGGATGACGCTAAACCGGAATTCTTCCTGGACGGAAGGGAGCTCCAGTTGACCTGATGAGGTGGCGGCGATGGTGGCGGACTGATAATGTCGCTATCGACGATGGCATTCGATCGCGGTAGAAAAGGGGCCTTGCTGCCATAATTGCTGCGCACGGCAGAGGAAGACGAATGTCTGGAGGAGGACTTTTTGCCGGCAACGGCGTCTTGGAACGCCGGTGGCGGCGATATAATCGGCGTAATCGATGGTGGAGAGAAGGACTCCGGAATGCTGTGCGGCGACGTGCAGGCACTGGTAGTGATAGAGTCGAAATCCTGGCTGTGCAGCGCGAGGAAATCAGGTCGCTGTGAGTCTAATCCTCTGGTAAAGTCCTGCGGACACTTGCCCGGCTCGCTGTTGCAATGATAGTCCGCTAATTTCACCGCCGCCCGTCGCGACAACGGTAAAGTACCAGTGGCCGCAGTTACCAAGTTGCTCTCATAGTTTGCACGACGATTTTCGTCGAGAGACCGCTGCTGTACCTGCACCCAGCCGGAACGACCCAAGTAAACGCCATCAACCTCGCGATCGCACCATCGCACAGGCGAGAGCTCGCGACTGCAGTTGCCGCTGATAAACAGCTCACCGGAAGTGCCGCTGTTACCCGATAAGAAGGAGTTTACGGCATCGCGTCGACGGGAACTGGCGGAGACCTGCACAGGGGAGAATCCTCGCTAATTGACACCCTAAGTGTCATCCCAATCTCCTAGTGTCATTTCATTATATTAATTTATGTTTGAATAACGCTATTCTACTAATGATGAAGCTAGACAATTATGGCGAGACAAATTTAATTCCAAATAAAAAAGAGTGATTTTGGTTAAGTTAAGAGATTGAAATGTACAGCCCATTAAATACACATTATGTTTCATTAGTTTTTCTCCATAATGGAGAAAAAGTTGATTATATTATAAATCATATAAAGCCATGTTCGTAAATATTAATCAACGCTAAACATAATTTAAATGATCACTTATTAAAGCAACAATCAGGAAAAGAACTCATTTAACTTAAATTAACATTTACTACGGCGATCCACAGGATTGTTTTCTCAAGCTTCCGCATGAATTCGATTCTTACTTCCGGGATATGTTCCGTTTTCATGCTTACACACTGTAAGCCTTGTTGTTTATCAAATATTTAACAAGGACAAATGATGCTTACAAGCTGTAAGCGCAAAACGGAACACATCATTCATCTCGAGGATGAAGTAGCGGAGATTAACAGTACGTTTCTGACGTCTTTGCGATCCCCACTTACCTGGCCGTGGCTGTCTTGACGATGCTTGTGGCTCGACGTCGATGTGGTCGACGTGGATGTATCGTGACGTTTTAGGGATGGTATCGAACTACCGCGGTTGTAGGATCCACGCGCGTTCCCGCTGGATTTTCCTCTGCCGCTCGCTGTCTGACTCTTATTGCTGCTGACGCTGTACGAGGAGCCTTGAGAGCCAACCTCCCAAGGGTCCGCTGACGCGTTACGGAGATGGAGGATCGATACATTAGGGCCCCTGCAACCGAAAATTTTCTCCTTTCGAGATCGGCTTGAGGTACCAGGAATAACTATTCTTAACTATATCATTTAAATGTTTACTTTACGAATAAAAATTTATTTTTTATTTGATGTTTATATTAATGTCGATTAATAATAGATTCCTGTTTGACGAATAAAATTGGAATTTTACACTTCTCAGATTTGGCAAAAAAGAACAAAAAGTTTATTTACGTATACATCGCTCTCTTATTTCAAAAGTGACATAATTTAAATACTTAAGTTTTACAGAAAAGATAAAAACTATTATATTTTTCAATTCGATAGAAAATTATTGACTAATCAAATATATCAGCAAAAATAATATATTCTTAACTCTTAGTACACATATCGATGATTTTTCTTTTATTACACACATCGTTTGTGTCTTAGGTTAATTTTTATTATTTTAATAAATTTACTACAAAAATTATTAAGTAATTCTTACATCTTTAATATCTTAAAAAGTATTTCTAAGATTGTGTATTTAAACAAATTGTATATAAAAATGTTATAATTAATCATTTGATCCTAGTTTTTCAAAGAAAAGAAATAGGATATGAATAATCTAATTGTATGTACTAAGAGTTCATTTTGTCATTTTCATTTCACAATCCTTTAAAAAATCATTCTTTTTTAGTTATGACAATTTTGATGATATTTTTCTAATCGCTCTTTTCGAGTTGTGACGTTTTACAATAAAATAATATTTGAAGAATAGAATTTGTTTAATTTTTTTATCTTATTCGATTTTAAAGGAAAGAAATTATATTTTTTATATAACACATTTTTTACCATGAAATTAAACAAGATAAAAATATATAAAATTGCTTTCTTTTGCATGGTTGCGCCTATTTATTCATACTTTTTTTATTTGCTATCGAACTCAGAATTTTGCTTCATCTCGACGTAAAAGGAAATCAACTCGTGGTGCATTTTAACGTCTCCGGGGATTTTACGCGACAGTTGGCACGATCGGAAACCTTCCGTATCCGTCGATGTCTTCAAGTAAGATAGATGCGATCGTTTTCGATTGTATACCTTCCCATGCATACTCCTTCTCACGTACATGTCTGATGTTACAACGACGAATATTTATATAGTGATATTGTGCAAAGAATAAGCGAAATAATGATTTAAAAAATATCATTAATACAAATACAAAAGTAATAAAAATAAGAGAGAGAGAGAGAGAGAGAGAGAGAGAGAGAGCGAGAGAGAGAGAGAGAGAGAGAGAGAGAGAGAGAGAGGAAGCAAAGATTACATCATATGTACTAGTATGTTAAAAACTTCTTTGAATATCATTGTGACAATCAGATATCCGAATAGTTTTTCTCGAGAGTAGTACGCAAATCTCTTCGCGGACATATGTACCCTTGACTATGTCTCTTATCTTCGTATCAGGATCTTCATTTTCTGGACCTTTCATCGCATGGAAGAAATTTTTACAGACTACTGTGAAAATGTTATATCTTGTAATAATAAAATGGAATTTTTCCATACTAATTATATTAATAAGAAAAATGTATGCGAGGACATCGCCATATTTTCTTTGCGAAACGGATGAAATGATATGAATTGAAAGTAAGTATAATGATTGATATTTTCACCACCACGGTCTGGACAAAATTCAAAGTTTCTCCACTAGGGATTCAATCATCTTTGGCGCCTGTTGTGATTAACGCGCGATCAAAGAGATCGTTGGAGATGAAAAAGACGCTTGTGAAAATGAAATTTTCCGGGGCGCTCTCAAGTTACGCCTCAAAGTCTTGATGATGCTGTATTAGACGAAATTTGATCTACCGGGTAAATGAGAAATGTTAAAATGTTAAACATTAAAATGCGAAATTAATCGTATGAAAGGACCTGAGCTTCTAATTAAAATTAATTTTCTTGGACTTATTTTAACGAAGCGTTAAAAAGGATTATCGATGGAAAATGCAGAATTCGCTGAATTTGTATGAACAACTCGACATTCGATGTGATTTGTGAAACTATTAATTAATTTGGGCTAAAGACAGAGGAAAACGTACAATGAAACTAGGTGACGAAGCGTATTTCAGATACTTGCTGCGAATAACCTTTCGTCGATATCGCTCCACATATGGAGCTGACGAAACGCGCCGAACAAATCGATTGGGACAGGAATATCCGTGCTCTCAATTAATCATATTTACCTTTTAACCGACATGACACGTAGAGTCGTTCGCTTCCTTTGATAGTAGTGTGATGTCTTAAATAGAACCGCACTTTAAATAGACCGATCTTTCAGTCTGAATAAGAAACTGGCAAGATGGAGTGACCACCCTTTCTTTTATTCACTGTCACGTATGCTTGTGTCAGTATAATCGTTGTATTGAACATTGCAAAACATTTCTCATCTATACGTTTATCCATCATACTTTTTACCTGTCAAAATTGACTGGTACGAGAACAGCAATTACTCTTGCTCGGTTTATTTTCGAATGTCAATAAAAATGTCTCGTATAAAAGAGACAAATCTTTTTTTATACCGCACGAGATGGTAATATTTGGTATTTTTAACATGTTTATCATGCGGGATGTTCTTGAAAAAACTCCAATCTTGTCTTTACAGATTAATCAGTCAATCGGCCTTGAGAACGGACATCATTCTAGATTCGGCATTAAATACGACGATAAATTTAACATTCTTTCCCTCGTGTAAGCAGGTCACGCTCGACGATGAGTATCCGAGTGCACGAAGAAGTAACGCGAGAGTGGTCCTCGCAGCAGTTCGTTGGGCATCATGAAACTTACATCGTATGTAAACACTAGCATCTAGAGGGAATCTAGACGGAAAGGACAAGCATGAACAGGATAACAGCGGGATGAACAGGATTCAGCGACTGTTTTCGTCGTTCCTATGCGACAGTCACGCTAACTTCATAAGATTCCATGCTGGATGTCTTCTTCAATAACTCAAATAGACACAGTCGCACTATTTTATCACACATATACGATTTCACTGTGCACAATAGTAACTGTGCATCCACAAAATCTTCCTAAATTCACGTAATCAACGTTTCTAAACTTTTCGATTGATTATTTTTAATATTTCAGAGATTACCAAGCTAAGATTACTTGCCCTGTGCAGTACTACTGGTTGTGGGAGTTCACGGAACAATTAGGAACGCACTGGGACCATTCTCCAGAGCGACAAATTTAAATAGAAAAGAGATAAAACGCGTAACGTTACCTGTCGACACGCGGGATAGGACCCGCGTTAGTGATCTCGCTTGTATCCGCGGCCGGACTGATTCTGCGCGGCGGCAGGGCGGGAGGCGCAGCCTGACCGGAGGTTTGGCTCGAGGACAAGGTCGAAACGGGCCCTCCGACGCCCACATTACCCCCACGTACCCCATCCTCGGTCGAGTGCTGTCTCGAGGATTGCGAGTTCTGCGAGAGCCAGCGGCGCCCAGCATTCCGCGTCACCACCGTGGACCCGCCGGGCCCCGGCTGATGACCTATCGTGCTCCCACTATCCAATGACGTGCTCTGTAACCGAAATCCAAGGCCGTTCTTCGTGGGCAGAGAGAAAATCCGTGGGACGCGATTGAAAATCTGAAGACTACACGCACCGATCTGAGAGACCGAGCGAAAATTCCAATTGAGTGCTTGAATTTTTCCTCGTTTAAACATTTATTTTAATTTATGCTAATTCTACGCGAAACACTACTGTGTCTTCTGACTATTAATGTAAATTAACTTTAATCTGGGTTTAACTTACTTCTTATTTTTTCCTAGAACTAAGAATTAAAAAAAGTTAGAAACTAAGTTAAATCGAGATTAAAGTTAATCTAAATTAGTAGAAATGTCCATGTTAAATCCATTAAAAAGACTTGAATTTTTTATATTTTACTGTGTCTGACATTCTCTTATAAAAATTTATTTTTAACGTGCATTTAGAAAATAATTAACACATTTAAAAATTAATTACATTTAGTTAACAAATAGTTACTTGAATCCAAGAGATCTAGTATATAGTCCTATAGTCCTAGAATTAATTATTGTGGTAAAATTTCAGATACATAAAAATCACTGTTAAATAATAATTAACGTTTCTGATTTTTTAAAACATGTTCTATAAAAAAATATCTAATGCTCGTTTCTATACTAATGTAGTTCAATTTTAATCTTGGTTCAATTAACTCTTCATCATTTTCTAGTTCTGAGAATTAGAAAAGGATGAAGAATGAGTTAAATCAAAATTAAAATTAATCTACATTGGTAGAGAAATGGGTATAAATAAGAACATTTTTGAAACACACGTATTACGTCATTAAACATTAGTTTCCTTTTTTTTCGACCATTTTTGGTTTTCTCTTATTAACTAGAACTCGTTAACGGATATCATTATCGTTATGATCGTTATGAAATTGTGTCAATTGCCAAAGAGGCTTGTGCTACAGGGCGCCATTATCGTTACGTCGATCACGGACTAAACTTGCGTAGCCATAAGAGCACGAAGAGCCGTGCGGCTGTCTCTACTTCCAAATACGGTCGAAGCACGTACAACCGGTGGGTTGGCGCAACTCCGTCGCGTGTCGAAGAAAGTATTTTTATTCTCGTACGTCCTGCCTGAGAGGAGAACTTGTCCGTACGACCGATCTGTCGCGATAACTCGAACTTCGAACGTGCGTGTCATTTTATTGACTTTTATTACTCTACACGACTCAATATCTCATTGATGCATCACCTGATTTGCTTTTGGAACATCCGTCTATATCAATTTATTTATACAATATCGTAATCGAAATACGTTCAGGAACACATTCCAGACAAATGATTTTATAAAATATACACGGAGAAAAATATTTGGTTGAATTAATTAGAATCTTGGAAAATAAACGATCCAGAATTTTGGTTAAGATTTCTGACCAGAAAAATAAATCTATCAGAATTTTAGTTAATTTTACTTTTCTCTGTGTAAAGATTAATAATTCAAAATTTTTAATTATGTTCCATCACAATGTGATTGAGAATGCGGTCCACTTGGCGTTACAATAAAGTGCTTTGAATCATTTGATTGACTCAACAGAAAGAATTGTACTAATTTATATTAGGTGTTGGAATTAATTCGTAGCGTTTTACAAGTGATGGGAAGTACTTTCATTAATGTATTTTTTAATGCTCATGTGAAATAAATAACATTCTTTCATTAAAAACGCTACGAATTAATTCCAACACCTAATACTAGTTTAAAGAAGCTTTAAATTTGTAATATCAAATGGACCGTAATTTAAATAACGACAAAGAGCACCAATGTGTTAGATTAATAAAACAGATTATTTAAATTCGTTCGATTATATCTCAAGACGTACATTTACATGATTTTTTCTGGACGTAACGGACGAGTCTTGCGAGGATCCTCTTGCGTAATGCCGAGCGAAGACCTCGGCGAGTCTGGATCTTCCTGAGCTCGCATTTGACTTGGATTTATTTGGCGGCGAGCCATCGACAACACCCGCCAAATTCGGATTGCTGCTCTTGCGCTCCGGAAACACTAAGTGCTCGATGTTCGGCGTGTATCCAGGATCGTTTCTGACAATGTCCTGGAGCGTCACGCGGCTGGGTCCGCCATTACTGCAACAATTCATGCGCAATGCCAATTTTCGTTAACTGTTGTCAATGATGATAAAATGAACTGTATATGAATTTTAGTAGATTCGTATTAATAATAATAATAATAATGTGATAAGTTAATAGGCTAATAAACTAGCAAGGCGTTAGTTTTTTAAATAATTACATTAGAAAAGAAATTATTAAATTTTAATACATATTTCTTTGAATATGCATAGTATTAAGTAAATATTTATTTACGGTAAATACTTACTTAATAAAAGAATAATCAAATTAGTCATTTTTATATTAAATAAGTGTATGTTCATATTTAGTAAATATTTAGTTATTTATTGAAATTTAGTATTTTTTCAATATATAATTATTAGACTGCGGATATTTATGCAAAATACTTAACTGAATATTAACCATCAGAGCAGTCGATCGTTGTTCGTTAAAGAGTTATTAAAAAGTAAAGTAAAAAGGTTGAGATTGCCATCTGTAAATATACAATTTATGCAAAATATGCATTTTATATTCAGTAAAATATTCAGTTAAATATTTTGCATAAATATCCACAGTCTAATAATATATATCATAATTATATTTATCAATTAATAAATATGATCGCCAATTAAAAAATATATTTATATTGAATTAAAATATAATTATTATTATTTAAAGAAATTAACATCCATCTTACTCGTTTATTAATCAATTACCTTATATTATGACTACAGATGACTATAGATGAATCGAAAGATGTCTAAAAATTCATTCCGAGAAAGTTCAAGTAAATGCCTTAAGGTATAAATTATTTCATAAATGGATTTTAACCTTTAGTTATTAAGATAAATTCTTGACATAAATTTGTAAATTTTTTAACTAACCTGGGCCCGAAACCATGCGACTGTCTTTGTCCGCGTCTCTTCCCGCTGCCACGGCCAGGCTTGATGTTTGTCGCCTCGGCCAATTGCAGCAAACGGCTGCGATGCTGCCGTAACAGCGGGTCCTCCCGACGATTCATTCTATCCTGTGCACCTGGAATCTTGCTCCTGCATCCTGGAATTATTCAAGAAAAGAAGACAATAAATTCACTTAAGATTTACTTATGTCCTTTGATATCTTCACACAATTATATTTTTCGCACAACACCAATAAATAATTGTTTTACTGCCGTGAAGAAAAAAATACTTCTCAGAATGGGTAAAAAATTGTAATAAAATTAAAAAACACAAATAGGTGATAAAGGCAGTATTTGGTCAAAGCGGTGTTTAATAATATATTTGTTTAAGTTTTTTATAATTTTCTATTAAAGCAAATTGCGCGCCAATTATTTGTCGATCTTAAAACATAATTTTAAACTGAAACTGGAGTATACAATATCATAAATTAAGTTGACAAACATTTTAATATTATACAAGCATTTTATATTACAAGCATTTTAATATTACTGATGTTATATCTTTGAAATACTAGTAGAGAAATTATTGTGAAAAATATCATCTCAACCAGAATTCAAACCTGGATCTCTTTTATTCTGTGTGGGCATCTTATCAATTTGATTCGATTACCGCATATGATAATAATAAAAGTTAAAAAAGTTTGTACAAGATGGAAAAAGGTATTTGTGCTGGCAAAGTTCAACATGTCTAGAAAAAAGCATACTCGTTGCAAAATATTAATTTAAATTTCCATAATGTTCACGACAACAAACAGTTTAATAAAGTAAGTTTTGCTTACAGTGCTTTATAAATTTTTACGAGATTTGCAAAAGCGTGAGCTTGCTTTTAATCACTCTCTCCACAAGGATCGGTCAGAGAAGAGGAATTTACCACGAGCATACACTGCTTGTGCTGCTTTTCGACTCGTCTTCTCTCTTTTATCTCATTTTGATGCGAGAAGAGAAGGCAGATATATGAGATATATGAACAGAAAGGAGAAAAATGTTGTTGTCCTCCGCTGTCTGCCTGCCGGTTGCGCATCTTTAAAAACGTTCTCTTTCTTCTCACCTCTCGAAAACTTGGCGATTCCTTATCGCGTATGTAAAATGTGTATAAATGTTTCTCTTAAGGAATAATACTTTTTTTCCAAGCAAAATATTTTTAATTCCAACGTGTATTATAAGGCTAATATTTTGCATTTATTCGATATTTTCGTTAAAAAATTTTCTAATGATTTAAAGAAAAATAATCGTTTCAAAAAAGAACAAGTTATATAGCACTATTGTAATTCTAACATTAAAAACGTTTTAGGTTTTTGGATACTTCGATGTAAATTGTAAATAACTTTCTGAGAATTTCTAATTGAGAATAGAGGAAAGTGAGAATTCCAAAAAAGTGTCATAATTTTAAAATCTCAGATAGCACTGATTCATTTGAACTCGAAAAGTATTCATCTTCTGTTCTTTATAAATTAGCATAATCTGTTTAAAATGAACATAAATGAATATATATATATATATATATATATGCATATTTGTATGTATGTCTTTAATCAAAGTAATATTTAATTTACATAAAAATTAAGTGTGACAAAACAGAAATTCATTTCATAAATAGGAAGTCAATAAAAATTCTTTTCGGACTCTTTGTGCTATCTGGAATATTCTTAAAATCGCATGCCTTTAGCTTCTCAGGTTTTAGATATTTCAGTTTAATTTATAAATAATTTTTTCAGAATTTCCTCCATGAAAATACTGTTTATAATAATTAATTGTTCTTAATCTCGGCGTAAACTTTTGTGACAAATAGCAATCCCGCGCGTGAACGTGATAAATGGGTAAATATTCGAAGACAAACTGATGAATATCCTATTCCTACTTTTCGTTTTTATTTTTTCAATAATATCACTCCTAGCAGTAGTTTTAACAAAGCGCATTAAAATATCGACTATCGAAGAAAGTTCGGCGGTCATGAATAGTTAGCCGCAAAAGCAACAATATGCATGCCGGTAAATTTAATATCAGCCAAAATTAACCGACAAAGCGAATATTTCAAATATTTATTCTCCATGTTTTAATTTTCATTGGATCGTTTGATGTTTTTGATATGCAGGGTAAAGAAACGAATAAACATTAGATTTTCCTAAAAAAAAAAAATATTATCACAATGAAAGAATATACACAGTGTTCCAGGATCATCGGATTTTCTTTTAATCAAGGATACTTTGGAAGAAACTAAAAATCCATGGGTGGCGAAACAGTATGGATGATATAGAGCATTCCGTACTTATAAATATTCAGTGTATGGAATTCCATACATTGAATTCCATACCTATGTAGGTATTTGATCGGAACTCTTGTGACACGCTTCTGTCCTGAAGCGCTATCCAATATGTCTATTGCACGCTGAATGCGATAAACAACTAGTGATATTTAATGAAAGCTCTGCATTTTCGCACGTGATAATGTAAAGCAGAACTCTCATTGGATATCGCTTATCGTTCATCGCGTTCAGTGTACAATAATTTTATTTAAAAAAATAAAATCAGAGCAGCTACTTTTGCCATGTAAGAAAGGTATGTATAAGGAAATATATATTTACCCCTTCCTTCTCCTCCATCAACCTATATACCAGAAACTTCATACATTGAAAAATTTTACTTCGTCGCCCTTACAAGAATCTCCATCTTGAATTGCATTTTGAGATTCATCAATCTTTGCCACAGTCAACATTCGAGTGAACGCGTCTACGACCGACAATTTTTTCCTCTTAAGGAAATCCTAAACTCGTTTTATTGACTCAAACAAATTTACATACATATGATTTACGTGTCATTGAAACATTACTATTACATCGCATGCACACATTCGCAATAAATTTAGCGATAAAGTATCTAAAAATCTAATTCTGAGAACTCGACGGTGTTCATATAAACTACTAGTCTGCAGACTACAATTTTGTAAGCACAGATTTTATATCAAGCAAAGCTTTTATATCAAGCAAATGTTATCACGTTGTTGATAACATTGAACTCTAAACGTCATATTGGATTAAGAAATGGTAAAAATCTCAATTTCAAAATTTTTTTCGTTCTCGGTATAAATTCCTCACAAACACGTATACTTTAATTCTGGAAAAAGATTTTCAAATCTATAAAAAAATAAAAAAATAATTGTTATACAAAAATTATTGCGTTTAGTGGATAATATACACGACTTTAGGATCGCCTTAATCGATCGATCAAATTAAATTCACCTTAATGCTGGACGCGCCTTAAATGACGATTTTATTTCCTTCGTTACAAATCGTCTTTTGCAACTTCCAGTTACGTTGACGCATAATCTGTATTTTGGTTCACTCGGGCTCAATGAAAAGATCGTTTTCTCTGTGGCGAGGGTTTTCTCACTGGCGCATCGGCGGCACTCTATTTACTGAAATTCAACGATTTTTCCTGCACGAGCTTAGCCGTTGTGTTGTAAAATATCAGGACAAGACACAGGATCAAGGATTTTAAAGGATTTTAAAGGTCGATTGGCCTTTAAAAAGACCCGACATATATAACGTTTTTAGACAAAGCGTGAATTCCGGGAAGCCACTGTTTCAATTTGATTTATTTGGAGTCTTGTCAAATGGAATACTTTTCTCTGTAATTTTGCTAGAGTAACATATACACGCACGTGCCGCCCATAATTTTCAAAAATTGGATAATGTTGGCGCGTCGTTAGTTCCACTTTGCGGGATTTTCGTTCGAGGAATCGTGATTCGGAATATAATTTGTAGCCCATAAAAGTATCATTCGTTTCAAGTTATTGTCATTGGCGATAGAAAAAGCACATAGCAGGCAAACGCGGGAGCGATGCCAAATCAAAGAGCAAATCATGCGCGCGCGCGATTACTCGTCGGAGGGATGATCGGATTTGCGTGCATTTGGACAGCGAATTTCGAGACGAGCGGCGCACGTAACCCACCCTATAAATTGCGAGTTCTGATTAGGATTTACGAGGGTGCAAGCACGCTCTTTAAAACGAGCATCACGAGGTACACCGCGAGTTCTCCAATCGAAATTTATGGCTGCGTACCTCGCGAAAGAAAATAAGAAAAATGAGAGGGCGAAATCTCGCTGGCGGAAGGGGATTTTTACCACAAGCTCGTACGTTTTCTGACAATGCGAATGTTTCGACCCTTAATCTTTTCTGCGGTACTAATGCTATTTGATTTACATACACTCACTTCCTTATGTTCATGGAGAACGGTTTTATCACATTGGGAAGAATGAGAATACTTGATTGCATAAATATTTAATCTTAACGGCTTTTGTATATACTTGAAAGTACAGCGCGATAATTATTGCGCACAAATTTCGACTTGTTAGGTATTAATGTATAAGTTATATTTTAGGTGTTTTTTACAAGCTTAAACTGAACGTTTTAAATGCAGCCGAAACTTGCGGGTTAAGCTTGTAAAAATATTTAAAATATATTGTAACTTATATAAATACATAACAAGTTGAAATTTATACATAATAATTATCGCGCTGTACTCTCATAGCCTTATAATTTGTAATATTTTAATAATATTTATTTACAAATTTGCAAATATATTTTTTCAGTTTTATAACTGTATACTGATTCGATTTATATGACTTAAAATGCAATAAACTGAAGTTGGAAATAACATCACAAATAATATTGATCGCTAATTTAATAATGATGCTAATAAGCATTTTAAAATACGAAAAATATTACCTTTATTAGGGTTTGAATTCGGAATTCTGACATTGTATGTCGATCAATATGCTTATAACATTCATTTATCAATTAGAATATAGTCATATAGCTTTTTAGTCAAGTTATAGTTTTAAAAAACCAAAAACTAATTTAAAAAATTTTTTTTTATCAAATATGAACATTTTGACTACAAAAAATTAATTTTTTTTTAAATTAACTTTTGGTCTTTTTAAAATATGATTTAGCAAGAAAACGATTATATAATCTAATTGATAAATAGCTATGTTCAACAGAGAAAGCAGCTTTGCAATTGTTGTAAAATTTTTCAATATAATTAATTTATACATTTAGATTTATAAGAAAATGAAATGAAAGATAAAAACTAATCATATAAAGAACTTCATAACTTGCAAAGCTGCTTTCTCTGTTGAACGCAGTCATTGACTACTATAAAGTATATTAATCGACATAAAACATAAAAAATATTGTAAATAACGACATAAATATACAAAAGCAATTAAACATATTTGGGCTCTTTTTTTATTTATTTTATTTATTAAAATGTTTTGTATTTTATTAATTAAAATGTAAAATTTTAATACTCACCAAAAATTTTACATATGTATTTCTAAAATAAAAAATGGTATATAGAAATACGAATGAAAAATATATAATTAAAGAAATATAAATGATAAAGAATTGTCTTCTCAAGTATCCTCATTTCTTCTTACGTTTTTATCTACAAATTCCTTAATAAACTCTTAGAACTGAATTTTTCTTAGCAAATATATCGCAATTATAAACTGTCGTAGATATAAATAAATTTTCCTGAATTAATCCCTGTTGACGCAAGCAGATACTGAAATGATTATTCTTTATTTAATTTCAAATGAATTTTGCTTCTGTAGAATTATAATGAATTTGCGAATTTATCTGATATTATATTTCATTATTTGTAAAGGCAATTTTTCTTCTCGAGATTTCATTCAGAAGTAATGGAATGAAATGAAAACATTTCATTTTGAGCATTCCTAATCCGCGTAGGATTTTCAATGAAGAGGTGGAAATTGCGCGACACACGAGGAGAAAGATTAATACGTGACGAGCTTTAGAAGGACTCTCGGTTTAATAAACGGCATTCTATATTTCTAGTTTTATCGTTTAGGACTTCTGTCCTAGCAGTGGATGGGATCACGTACTCACATAATATAAGTCCAGATTTGTTGGACATATGTTCCAGAATCACTTGTGCAGGAGAGCGTGAATCGTTAGTAAAAAGATCATATTGAAGTAATAACGGAGGAAATTTATAAACGTCACGTAAATGCTTGCGACTATCGATTACTAGACAAATTGAAATGCCGAGAGGAAATATGATATATATTATACATATAATGCAATAGAAAATATAATATATAAAAACTATAAATTTAGATTCAAAATAAATTATTATATTAAAACAAAAAAAGGTTTATTTTTTTATATTAGTTTTAATACGATTAAATTGAATAAAAATACATTAAAGTCATGAAATTCGTATTAAATAAAATCTCATTTTGCGCCTGCGATATAAGTCATGACAATTTGCGAGTATAACGGAATATCTCTCCACAGGCGTTGGAACGTCACAATAAGTTGAAGATGAATCGCAGCATTTTAGGTATCTATAAAGTATCTTAAAACTTAGATTTTTCGTAATAATTATTACGAACGACATCCGATATTTGCATATCACTTTAATATTGTATAACTTTATAATATTATTTGATTTCTCTCTAATCCCCGTATCGCAATCTATAACTAAAGCTCGACACAGAAAATCAACAACCCGAAAGCGGGGCACGTTAATTAAAAATAAACACTTGGTCACATCTAATTAATAAATAAAATAGATTAATTGTTTCATTATAATAAAAATGTTTCATAGAAATCATGAATATGACAAACAGCGTTTAAATAATTTCTTTTTTTATTTTATATACAAATATTAGGTGTTGGAATTAATTCGTAGCGTTTTTTAATGAAAGAATGTTATTTATTTCACATGAGCATTAAAAAATACATTAATGAAAGTACTTCCCATCACTTGTAAAACGCTACGAATTAATTCCAACACCTAATACATAGAAGTGTAACTTAATAAAAAAGCTTAGAATTTATTTCGTATAAATTATTTCATAAAAAATTTATATAAATAATATCTATTCGCATGAAACATGGTAAACAAATTTTTTTTGCGTTTGATAGAGAAACATGACGAAAATTAACTTATAATCATATTTACAATCATAATATAGATTAAAAATAATCTGTAATATTTTTAATAAAAGTTATTTACATTGGTATAAAAATATTTTGAATTGTGTATGAAAATGTTTATTATAATATAAAAACTGTTATATTTTTTTTATAAATTTAATCGGTAGAAAACGGATGAATTCAACGTGCAGCAGATAATACAGGTAATTGTGGCGATCGATAGAACACGCGTTAACGAGACGGCGAATGGATATTCTTGGATAATAAACATTACGTTAGATAATTGCAGGCATAATTCTATGGGATTAAACGAAGGAAATCTATTTTACAGAAATTCTCTTTTACAATAAATTCTCTTCCTTCTGTTGATTTAAATATTTAATTACATTCTATTATAATATAGTTGAAAGGGAAATTTTATAGAATTTTTACTCCCCCCCCCTCCCCCTCTGTGCCCTTTTATACATATTTTTTTAAATACAATTCTTAAATACAATTTTTCCTAGTATTTTGCATTAAATGATGTAATAGATAAGATTTTCTTTGCATTCCTATAATCATAGTGTTTATGCGAACGTTTCGGGATTGTGTGACACGTACGATCATACAAGAAATATATTTGACGGCTCTCGTACTACATGTAGGTGGATAAATGCAATGGCGGTGACGTTAAGTCAACAGAACATTATCTGCGCTTACGGAAAGAGAGAAGAGAGAAAGATAGAGAAAGAGAAAGTGACGTAATTGTGAGGACGTGGTGGATAACGTGAAAGCTCTTCAAGCTTGGCTACCATCAAATTACGTCAGATTTTCAGAACTTTCAAAAAGCTTTCCAAGAACTGACGGTAGTCTTTGATAGCAAAAATTCGAAGCTACCATCACCGTGTGTGATATCAGCTCGACTTTGTTGAGTGACGTTAGTTTAGAATATTAATTTATCACTTTAAATTAATTTGCAAAAATTATTTTTTACTTATTATCTTCGTTGGTTCTACGATGAAAAATATTTGATATAAAAATATATGTCTACAAATATATTTATATAATTATAAATAAAATGTACTTATTTATGTATGTTTCCTAAAAAAAGTAATTAAAAAGATCATTGAAAAATATTTTTAGAAAAATAACTTTCGCATTGTTTTTTCTTATAAAAATTGCGATTACAATATTATATGTATAATTATGTATATGATTATACAACTATATATATATATATGTGTGTGTGTGTGTGTGTGTATGTGTGTGTGTGTGTGTGTGTGTGTGTATACTCTTCTATATACGATTATTTATACATAGACATATTTTTTCTCATTTTTTTAAATTTAACTTTTTTTAAAATAAACAATACAAAAAATTATCTTTTGAATCATTTTTTATTTTTTCTTATTATTATTTTTTTTTGTACATACAAATAAAAATTATAGAAAAGATAGAAAAATATGATTGATGAACAGTTAGTTCATAGTCTACATATAATTATATAATTAATAAATATATAATAAATATATATAATGTATGTATATTTTATATGTTCTTATATCAAAAATTTTTTATCGAGTATCAGTCCTCATCATTTTGCTTGTTGCTGCAAATTTTTATTAATTGTTATTTAAAAGAGAATAATTACTGATTAATAAACAGTAATATTAATTATATATCGGTTAATATATAAATATTAATGCGTGATCGATGATGTTACGTAGTCAAAATAATTATCGATGCATAATTGTCGAAATTTAGAAGATATCAGTTGTCGGGATTTAAAAGATATCAATTGCACAACCAATTAATTAAATTTCACTTGTGGAATTTTTTTCATGAAAATGTGCTAATTCCTGTTTTGCAGATAATGTATCATACATACAATAATATTAATCACAATTGCTAATTTTTTTTTTACGTAAGTGATTAAATGTATAATGCGAATTGTCCCATTCGTACTCTTGAGTGTGATAACAAACCAAAGTTAGATAGAAGTCGGTTATGCAATTTCACAAGTGATTTCCCCGTGGAACGAACATAAAATCGAGATATAATATCTAGATATCTTAAACTTATCCATCAGACACGAAAGAAAAATATTAATATTTTTTACATCAATTGCAGTTATACTGCGCATAGCAATATGCTTGTAAAAAATTGTGTTATATATATAATAAATAAACTCTTTGTAGAATATTTTGCCAAATAAATATGTTCATTTTAATTTCTATAAAATTTGAGCTAATGCAAACAGAGAATTCATTTTAACTTGCGCGTTTTAAATTTTGAACTCGATTAGAAACTCGGCGATCTTTTCTAGAAATAATTCTGTTGTCGAAAACGCTCAAGGGCAATAAGTTTCTTATCTTGGGTAATGGGGTATGGTCGACCAAACTATGCAGTAAAGTGGAGCATGTCCTTTAGGTTTTGTAGAGATCGACCTTCAAGTAAGTCTAGACATCACTTGATTTTAGATCAGCTAGATTTAGAATACGACAGTATATTGTGGCAATACTTTATTATTCAGAGTCCATTAGTGTTTCGATTTTTCTATAAAAAAATAATTGATTGCATATTATATAAATAGTTATATATCTACATTCGATCGACAATGGATTTTTAATAACTTTTTAATGACTTTTTTGTATATTTTAATAGAAAATATTGTGCATTATTATTAATATTGATATTAAATTAAGAATTTAAAGGAAATATCCATGAAAAATAAATTTTTATTATCTTTAATGTTATAAAATATCTTTGTTAAATATAACAACTAATAAATATTTTTATTATTATTATATGGAGACATATTTCTCTGAGTGAATAAATAAAAAAAATATTGTATTAGGTATTGGAATTAATTCGTAGCGTTTTACAAGTGATGGGAAGTACTTTCATTAATGTATTTTTTAATGCTCATGTGAAATAAATAACATTCTTTCATTAAAAACGCTACGAATTAATTCCAACACCTAATAGTTGTAATAAAAATTTAAAAAAAAAGCTTTACGCTTCGCGTAATTTTTCTTATATTTATATTTATTATAAATAAGTATTTTGACAGAAAATTATAAAAAATAAAATCACAATTTTTTGAACTTACAATGTACACAAACAGGTCATATAATTTAATAAAAAAGTTTATTGTAGTATTTGCTTTTATTTGCGTTATCACCATTTCAAAATGATTTTTACAAAATGTAATTTAATATTTTTTTTTATTTTCTTCTCATATCTTCTTTTATTTTTTCTTTATTTTAAATCCAAATTTCTTTTTCTTTATAACTGTTATTTATTACTTAGGAAAAGTATTTTAAAGAAATAATAAAGACATTAATCGATTTGTTGGAGTTACTCAACATTTATCCCATGAGTATTTTACTATTCTTGGAAGAAAATAAATACACTCGGTTCTATCGGAAATGTAAGAAACAACGAAGTATGGCTAAAAGTAACACGTCGATCACGATCGGAACAGGAAATGGAGGAAAACTTTAGTTCGACTGCGTCAGAGGTATGTGGGAACGAGCGAACTTGCGAAACAAATTTACAGTTTCTGGAGTTCAACGGTTTGGTTGAAATGATATGACGGCTAGTTTCAAGAACAGGCTCGATAGGGACAACTACGTTTCGTCACTTTCCACTCGAACTAATATATTTAACGAACTGTAACGCCGTTTACCGTTAATGCATCCGAAATGATAATGCATTAACAGAAATAACGGCAAACGATACGCTTGACTTACAAAATGATATTACGCCTCTGCTAATGCAATAATCTACGTTTACAGACTGCGCATGATATAAGCTTATGAAAGAGATTTATTAAATAAATACACAAAATAGTCAGGTTTGTTGAATACAACGATAATCTTTAAAAAGCTTGTTTACAATCCTATTTAAAACTTACTTAAATATTTTTTTAAGTATACATCACAAAAAGGGTAGGTAAGGGTAGGTAATAATTTAATGAAAGATACATCGTAAAAGATTTTAATAGGCTTTATAAGCATATTTCATTTTTACTGTTAAATATTTAATGATTTACAAGATATATAAAATAAGATATATAACGGAGTTATAGATGTTACTTTTATTTACAGTATGCTATGGATACATAATTTTCAATGCATACTTGAATCGACAGTACATATACAATTAGTTTTTTGGAATCATATCTTCTCAAGTTGATTATCTGTGTTTCGAGAGATCGATCGCTAAATAATTAATATGATCAAATGGACATCGAATGCGCAATGTATAAAGAAAAACTTTCGTGTGCTTTCTACTTCATTCAAGTAACGATATGTATTGAACTATAATAGTAATAAGGTATGTACTGATTTTGGAAAATCTTATAATAATTTAGTAATATTCTTGAGGTTTCCATGAGTACTTTCTATATAAAGATTATGCGTTTCGCGGGTTTCCTCCATATCCAGATCCGTTCTTGGAATGCCAACGTTTACGCCGATACCAGTATCAGGCTGCTCCTAGTCCTGATGAAGTGAACTGCAAGGTTCACGAAACGTTGGCATTCCAAGAATGGATCTGGACGGAAGAAACCCGCGAAACGCATAATCTTTATAATAATTTAGTATTTAATCTGCATTGAGGATGACCATGGAACATTGACTATCATCGGTGGATCCTCATTCCTTAATAACAGTTTATCACTGTACTCTGAGGATTCCATGTATTCCCCAATAGCTATATGAATATTAGTGTTTTCTATTGGCGTGGCTTGTACATAAAGGTTAAGTAGTTATATAGTAGGGCACACTAGAAATTTTCGTGTATCTAATTTTGATCCAATTAATTAATTTGATCCAATTAATTAATTAATTTTATCGTGTAATGTATCGGTACACATATAGCTAGTACACTGAGAAACATTTATCAAGTGTCAATTACCAAAAACAAGTAAAATGTTACAACAATCAATTTTGCTTCAACTAAATTATTTTGTTGCATCAACCAAAGATTTGTTTGCCCATATCCACACGATAGAATTAATTAATTAAAAAAAATCACTTTTACACATGGCAGCATAGTTCAAATCAGATTTGTTTCAATGTTTTGTAATAACTGGAAAAGTACTTATGCATTTCGTTTTTACGAAATTGTATTAATTTAAAAAATGTTTATTTAGCTTCTCAGGCTTCGTCTATGATATCACGATGATACTCGTGGTATATAAATAAGTAAATAATTTTTTAGGAATCATTGATGCATTACATTTTGACGAATAACAATTTCATTTTTTTGTATCTGTGTATATATTTACTATTTTTTCTATTAATAAAAGTTAATTGTCCTAAAATTTTTATTGTGGCCTCTGAGTAATCACTTTTATTTTATATGGCGACAGTCAATATGTTAAAGGTCAAATCGTATGATTTTATCTCTATTGTTTGTTTGAAAAAGAAATTAGGAGGGCTATCGTGAAACAAATTAAGATTGCAGGATCATCTTAACAGCCTGGCATTAGTCTTCTTAATGAACAAACCGGACTATTCTCGTAAGTTATGGGTTGAAGCGCAAAATACCACAAGATTTCATCTTGTAAAACTGACTGACGATAGAGTGAACCTCTGAGCTCATACCAAATAGGGTCTTTATTGATATCACAAAATTATTAAATGTCCTTAAACGTGACAGATTGTAATGGATGGAGTTAAAAAAAATGATATTATTTGTATCATTAGCAAAAGACATTTATCCCGTCTCTACAAATGATATTGCAGTTTATTTATTATTTGAATTTATATCCATTAGACTTTTATGATATAATTGTTTTAATTGTTAAATGATTAAAATAATTTTACAATAATCCTTTTAATTTTTTCATAAACGTTAAAACTATTTTAACAATAATGAGACAAAGATAATTGTCATAGACGTTGAAATATTAATGTTCATTACAATTTGCAATCGAGAAAATATTAAGAATCGAAACATTTTGGCTGAGTAGATTAATAATGCTATTTATTTTTAGAAAACACGATGTTTTCAATGAGTTTTCTACATAATGTATTAACGTGGATATCATGATACACTACATCAATTTCTTTCTGCATAATTTATAAATAACTAAAAGTAACATAGGCACACCACAAGATCACAAGCATCTTCCTGTAAGTACCCATAAGTCTGCCACAAAGTCCTCGCATAAGATATCAGTTTCTGACAGGTGTTGTCGAACATTCTCTTCTCTTCTCTTCTCTCTCTCTCTCTCTCTCTTCCCCTCTCTCTTACTCTTCCTCCTTCCCCCCCTCACTCTTCAAACTCATGGTATGTGCTAAAGTTTGTTCGTAAGAAAACGCGTTCGCACTCTTAAGAGCATATTTAACAGCATCCTATTTCCGCACTTGTTTATAAACCTCTCTCTCTCTCTCTCTCTCTCTCTCTCTCTATTTTCTCTTCTCTACCTACGTAAGTATACGTGCACGTATTGTCTGTCGCTCTATCGTTTGAGACTTTCTATCAGTTGCTGCCCTGTGTGGGCTTTTTTTTCAGAACTACTGTCGAGTACTACTCTTTCTGCTAGACTTGCTCTAAGTCTTGGATTTTCTGTATTTTTGTGGCTCTGGGAGGGCTTTTCATTTCTGCTCTTCCACGGATTGCTGAGGGAAGTTTCTGAAAAACTGCCTGTCTTGCTGTATGCCTGCGGGTGCGTACCATAAGCTCGTGAGATAAGCCTTGTTGCGGATAGCGAGAATCATATCGTTAGGCCGAAACGTAGTCTAAGCAAAAGGTCTAGTGCATCAAATATTTTAATAAAAAGATTGACGTTTGAATTTATTAATGTTTCTAGAGTGAATGTGATTAGAGCAACGGTTGACAGGCGAGTTGCGAGTTGGCTAGTTGGATTATTTTAACTAACAAGGAGACTGCAAAGAGGAGAGGTCAGACTGATACTGCGCTGCGTGTTTGTAAGGGATGTTTTCATGGAGGTTTCTACAGTTCTTGTAAATTTGTTGGACGACAAATTGAGTGGATTAAATGCTGACAACATTAAAAAGATATTTCAAGAAGTTTTATTTTTTAGAAATATGTAATATTTTTTGTTATATTTTTGTTCTTTTTTAGTTCCTTTTTTTGTATATGCTTTTTTTTAGAATTATGATTTTTTTCTATGTACACTTGATTCATTCAATGTACTATAGTTTTTGCGCTTAAGAGGACTTGTCCCAGAGCGCATAATAAATGCTGCTTTTTCTCTCTCTCTCTCTCTCTCTCTCTCTCTCTATATATATATATATATATATATATATATATATATATATATACAATAATAATAATGATACTTTATATTATACGTATACATATAAATTTGTGTAATAGATGTATACCATAAATAATTGCACTGCGAAAATAGATTAGCAAAAGAAAAATTAATTAAATTCTTTCAACTCTTTCTGCGGACAAACCGGAAATACTTAATTGCTTTCACAGTTCCTGCATCCCGTATAGATTAAGCAATACGCATTTATCCGATTGAGCGATCTTCAGCGATTGAGCAATATGCATTTATCCGATTGAGCGAGCTCCTTGTAGCGATTGACCAGCAATTACACATAATTATGTTTTTGGTATAAAGTTGTCATATCACTGAAGATTGTTTAATGTAAACCAAAAAAAAAAACGTCTGGATAATATTTTTAATTTCAAATACCCTAACACCGTGTCAGGCTAATTGCCTCCTTTTATTACTTATTTAATTAACTATATTTAAACTGTAATGCCATACATAAATAGTAAAATTAATAATAAATTAACAAATCACAAAAAAAGAAAAAGAAAAATACAAAAAAAAATTATTATTTATTATTTAATTGCTTCCGTCGACAATATGAAATTTTTACTCTTCGTTAGCAAACTGGCGCAAATTTTAAACCTCACAGATATCTATGTCATTTCGAACTATACAAAAATCTGAAAAAAAATTCTTATATACTTGTAAAAAGTTCTTATATACTTTGCCTCAACAATGAGTTCCTACTTATATTATATAAGTGAGTTTTTACTATTAGAGAAATTGGATTGTATGTATTTTACTTATTTAAAAATTTATCTACCAGAATTCATAATAAAAAAAATCAACTATATGTGCCTACAGTTCAACATTGTCGGCGAAGAATCAAATTTGTAATAACAATTTATAATATTATCCTAATTTGTGTGAATATATACTTTAATTATCATAATTGCACAAATGTTATAAAATATATGTTAACTAAAAAGAATTTATAAAGAGTAACTGTGATAAAACTGCAATTTTTTTTGGAATTTATAGAAAATGTCGAAGTTAATAATCAACACATCGCTTTGCTCAACACCGCAACTCTTAATTTTACTAAAGAATTACTAAACTCTCATACAAGAATTTACTATTTAAGGGAGAACATTCATACATGTATATTAATATATTATTAGATTGACACAGCTATTATAGCATAATTGAATAATGATACGAGTAGAATTTGAAGACGTTTTCTTCTTACAAGTAACGCGTCCATCTCACTGCGTACTAGAAACGAGGTCAATCATACTCAAACCTGACGAGGGGATTTTCTTTTATATATATATATATAAAAGTATACCTTATTCAGGATTATCTTAGATCAATCAAATCAGGTTCTTATAACATACAACCTTACAAAGATTAACCATATTCAAATGAGAGAACCACTCTGATGAGAACCTTGTTAGATGGACCTTATTTACCTTATGTCAACCAAATCAGGTCCTTATAATATATGAGAATAACCTGTAAATCTATTCGAGATATTGCATTCTCTCATTTCGGATACATACCCTAATAGCATACTTTATTCGAGGGACAATCTGGCAAACGTTCTTAGGACATAGGGATATCCTTTGAATGTTCTTCAGAACGTCCCTTGGAAATCTGTGTTATTAAGGTAATATTGATGCCACAATAATAAATTATTTTTTTGATAAAAAGAACTAACTGAAATTATATTTAAACTTTTATAACTTTTATAATTGATTTCGTGATTTAAAGAATCGTGATTCTTTGTACGTGTAAAACTCAATCAAACGAACAAAATTTATATGATTGAACAGTCTGTGTTTAAACTGACGCCTTTTTCCCGTTGCACGAAAAAAAAAACTTGAGCAAACAGCCTTGTATGCGTAAAGTATCGGGCGTTATGCAACTGCATCATTATTCTGACGTAAACGAGCGCGCGCAGGACATGAGCAGAAAGAAATGACGTGCTCGAATTTATCGGCCCAGCGCATAAACGCCAGTTGCAGAGTGCCAGGCCTTTATTTGCTCTCAATGGGCGAAAAGTGTTCTTATCAAATGTGTCAACAGCACGTTCCGAACGCGAAATCCGACCGCGCGTGCCGCATCGAACCGTGTGAATTCCACGCAACTTTGTCATGATGCGGTGCATCGTTTGTATAAATGTATTAGTGAAGGACGGCATTGATTACGAAAGACGGCAGTGTAATACGGATTGTAGTTATATGCATGCGATATCTTATCTCACAAGGGAGTTATAACTGTCCGGAACCAATTCTTCTTGAAATATATTGTTAATGTATTAATATATTGTTATTGTATTATTAAGAAATAATTATTAATCCTTATAATATGTTTACATTTGTGTTTTTTTTTCTAATAGTACTATCAACAGTATTAGAACATAATAAAAAAGATAAACGTAATAGGTAATGAATTGCGGGTATAATTTTTTATTTCGGTATCTGTTATCTGTCACAACTATTTTCAAATTTCAAGATTTTCTAACATAATACTGCAATAAATTCTTTGTACTGTTTTGAAGATGCTTAGTGACATTGTTAAATTGACGATCAACTTAACTTGTGATATATTATTCCAATTTTATAATTGCGTCTTAAATCCGACGACAATTAATGCACAGTTTATAAAACTGGAAGATGTAATTAAAATTTACATTATTAACCAAGATCCAGCCTCGACTGTATAATTAATAATTTTCCTATATGCTATTCATTAAACCTAATTCAACCTGTTATTTTTTTAAATATTCTTATAATCTTTTAACACTATAATAATACCGAACGATCATTTATGTACTTGATCGTTTCTATTTTTAAATTTTGTTTTAACAGATATCTTATTTCTTACATAAAAGATAAGATTCTGAAACTTTCTCATCAATTTTTGTTGAAATGTTTCATCAATTCTTTCCTTTAGCTTGATAAAGTATTTGATTTTTCATCATTTTCTTTTCATAGTAATACAAACGAATTCTACAAGTAAAAAATAACCTTCCGTTATAAAACATTTAAATTATCATCGAAAAATTTCCTGGAAGGAAATTAAAGTACGCTGACAACAACTATAATTATTTTGACAATTGACTAATGCGCAACAAGTGATTAATATTTCATTGAGATATTTCACGACTTGCAAAATCCGCACTACTAATAATGTTCAGTTGACTTACTGCACGCTGGCTGATCATAACCGAGTGATAAACCATTAGAACATACAAAATGCATAAGCTAGTATAAAACCGTATGGATCAATGAGCATGTTATATAAATCAATGTAACAACTTTATGCTGAATGCTCGTTGGTCCATTCGTTCTTATGCTAGTTATGCTTATGCATTTTGTATGCTATAGTTTTTACTTTCAATTCGATTCTTTATTTGCCTGAAAAAAAATTTATATTACTACATAATATTTAAAAATAAAAGTAGAATATTAGCAACATAAATTAATATATTCTAATTGTTTCCACAGTCCTGCACAAGATATTCTTGGCCCACCTGCGCCTTACATCCCGGGACAATTTCTCACCAATGAATTTTTACGCTACGCCACTATTAGATAAAATTTGTAAATTAAATTACTTTAACATATACAGACATATATATATATATATAAAATAAAATTTTAATGAAATATCTAGTATTTTTATTTGCGATAAAAAATGATCGCTTGGTCCTTTTGAGAAATATCGATACTTTAAGTATTAATAATTCTTTTCATTTTAAAAACAGTTTCTTTTTAACTTTAATCAATACTTCATATTAATATCCAGCTAAACTTTTTATCTTGCAATCTCTGTGTTGTTTTATGTATTAAAAAAAAAGGATTTATGAACTTTTTCCTGAAATTTTTACTGACAGAATAGTAAAAGAACTTACACTTACTTAAATAAATCTCCTCTACGTATATGCAGTCCCTTACCCTGTTTTTATTTTTTTCTAGTAATTCTAGATTTCTTCTCTCGAAAAATTACATCAATCACTATTTTTATTAAAATCATTATTCTCTATTATTATTTTAACAAAGTTTTACCCTTCTTAATAAGTGAGGATTCATCTCGAGTTGAGTTTCTCGCAATCAATTTTCGTTAGTAACTTATAACGCACATACTTTGATTCAATATATTATTGTAACGTTACTTACCAAGTATATCGTCGTCTAAATAAAATTTAATTGAGAGAACAGTTTCTCTACTTATTTTAACAATAAATACACTTAAAATATCACGTCGCGTTTCCGACGCAACATCATATCGTGAGTTTCTTTTGGTGGACGCTGAAACTACAAATTCGAATATTATTCTGATCCATACAGGGCTGTGTTTATAAAATTTACATCCAGGGAGTTTGACGTGATTTTCAAATATTCCACTCTAGCCTTTCCCGACTTTAATAAATACAACTCTTTTTGCATGACATCGGCTAAACTCACAAGTATACCTACAAGATACTATTAATAGTACCTTGTCAGTGATAAATATCACGTTAATCATATCATTAATCATATCTTGTTTAGACGGTGGTAACCTTATATACTTAAGTATATTGTATATACTGTTAGCCCTTAGTATAAGGTCGAGTCATTATAGTGACCGAGCAATTCCTGTTCGTGCAAGTTTCTTTGAGTTTTTTGGTAATTATAAATTAATATATTACATTTTATTATTTTCCAAAATGAAGTTTTGATATTTATTTTAGAAAGTTGAAACTATGTTGATAAATTTTTAAAGATTTATTGAATCATTTTGAACATGTGAAAAAAATGGACGGATTCTAGTGATCCATGTTTGAATAGATGAAGCATCACATTGTACCTTGTATTGTAAGAGTTAATGACAATTGCTATCTATCATTTGAATGATTTACAAACTCACACTACAGACGTGCTTGTTTAAATTATTTAATATCATTTTCTTTTAAAATTATGGCGTCCCTGGGCACTTTGGCGCCCTGGGACTTCAGCCCCAAAAGTCCGTAGATAAACGCGCTACCGGATACACATAGAGATCAATGTAAATAGTTATTATATTATTAATCGCTTGGAATATCACTTCGAATATAATATGTATAATTTAATACATAAATTTAATACATAAATTTATTAGTATTTATAACATTATAGCTTAATGCTATAACGCTAATTAAGAAAAAATGATAAGATTAACTTCAATAATTCATGCTTCAAAATGATTTTTGCTTTTCTCAAAAAATTGGACTTAAAGAGAACATAAAGAATGAGATGACTAAAATGAGTTATTCTTTACATCCGGAATGATAAGTAAAAGCAATATGTCTTTCTTGTATTTTTTTTAATTGCTTAATTTGATTTCAATTTTCGAAAAATTTTAATTTGTTGGAAAAATACTAAAATCAGCATACAAAACATCTCTAGTAATTCATCTTTAATAATACATACATTCTGCTTAATAAAAGAAAAATATTAGTATATAAAAATAAAGCATTTCAATGGAAATTATTTTATGGCATGAGAGCGTGTTGTTCATTCTTTATAGAGTATATATATATGAATGGAAAGAAAATCTTAAAATTAAACATAATAAATATAATAAACAACGCTCTTGGCTATCATAGTAAAAATTTACAATAATTCTCATTTTGATAAGGTCTCTGTTTTTAGATGTTAATAATTTGTTTACTTTCATGTCAGAATATGAATTATTAAAAATAAAGGCATTATCATTTTACTTGCAAGTAAACGAAAATGAACATGTCGGAAGCTTAACAATAATAATTTATAATACTAAATGTAATAACTCCAATTTAATAACTCCATTTATGTCTGTTTTAATATATTTTCCTAATAAATTTTTTAAAGTTCAGAATCGAATTCTACAGTCCAAAGAAACATACCGCTTTTATTGTACTTACCATTCCGGAAGTAAAAAATTGGAAAAAATCATTTTAATTATCATCTTTTAGATTCATTCTTCGATATCATTGCGAAAAATTATCACACCAATTTTTTTACAAATCTATTTTAAAATTTAGAGAACTCACTTAAAAATTTCATTAATTTTTAACCAATAATATTTCATCATAATCTATAAAGTAAAATATTGAAAAAGGTACCAATTTTTAATTTTATACAATTTACAAACAAAATATCATAGAAAAAAATTAAAAAACAGATAACCTTTGCTCTTTTTTTAAATGCATTTTTTAAAACTTCTCTGCGATTCTTTTTCATCAAGATACTTAACTTTTCAGATGCGAGAAAATTGCAAGCTCTCAAATTTATGAACGGTAGTGTATACATTTTATACATAAACACACATATATGTATATATAATGTGTGTGTGTGTGTGTGTGTGTGTGTGTGTATACGCAATGTAAACGTGTATGTCAAAAATATAACTGAATGCTTAATATATCAGCAATAGTCTTTCAACTACACGAAATATGCGTATCGCGTACATTTTTCACAAACAGTCATTGATTTGTTCGTGAGGGGGACAGAAAAAAAGTTTGGAACTAGAGAAACGCGCTTTTATATCGGAATAGTGTAAATTTCCAACTACCGCAACCTCACTCTTTTCATTCTCGCGGGAAATAGAGGGATTGACGGACAAAGTGCGGTATGCATGTTTGCCGCAGCTCAATGCGAGTTGAAAACAATTGATAACTGTAATGAGATTGGCTACCATCCCGACCGCTTCGCATCAACTGCGCACAAATGCCGCGGCCGATGCGTTTCTAGGTGGAGGCTGGTTCTCTACGTAGAACGTCACCACCGATGAAACACTATTAGCCTGATTAGGAGTATCAAGGTGAAAACATTTACTGGCGCGCGTGATGATCAAACAAGCTCCCTCATTAATGACGTGTTATAGCCGCAACGTGAGTCGTTAAATACGAACGGAATATCCAAAATTCGAGAAATTGAATCTCATGCTACAATTTGATGTGCCAATAAAAGAATGGCGTTGATAAATATTTATAAAACTGATCATTGTAAATACGATTTCTAGTGTGCCGCGTAACCGAACGTTCACTGTGACAACTAAACCCTTCGTCTCATATGATGTATATCATATTATTTTATTAATTCATCATTTTAATCGCGCAATGACATAGCAATAAATATATGTATTTCTAACTTTTTGATGTTTTCATGTCATCGATTGAAATGCTAAATCAATAAAATAATATGATGTACATCATATATTATTTTATTAATTCACCATTTTAATCAATGACAATAAATATGTATTTTAAACTTCTTGATGTTTTCAAATTGTTCGATTTATTTTCTCATTTGTGTTCATTTTTATGCAATATTTTTACACAATACCCACCAAAAAATATTTTTAAAGTATCAAAATAATTATAATAATTACATAGATCGCTGAAATTGATTATTAAAATGACAAAATTTTTTACTGCTTTGCTTATATAAATTTCTAATTTTTTTGATAGTTCAATAAAATTATTTTCAGATCTGTATTTATCTAAATTTTTAGATACTGCAGCAAAATCGTTTTGTGCAATGTGTTGAATACAATGTGATAAAACATATAATATATGACACTGAAGGATTAATTTTCCAAATGAACTCTGTTATATTTTTCATTACGTAAATATTGATAGAGGATTAGATTATCATACTATATATATACGTATATAATAACACACATATCAATTAAATTATTATATAATAAATTATATACGCATAATAATTATTTATTATACATTAATTATTATACAAAGTTACATATTTGATATATTTGTTTCTCATAAATAAAAAATCAATTGATATTATAATAAAATAAATATGAATTGCACATTCTCTGTCTTAATTAGTATCTGTGCTCCGCTAGAAAGAGAAAGCAATGTTGAATTCGCATAAGTATTTCTCTTCGATTCGTTTTGAGTGGGAAAAATAATAGAACAGACGATAGAAACGGAGCTTTAATCTTATTTGTCATTATCCTCACTAATACTTTGGAAATGGATTAAGTATTGATTTCTTATTTGGAAGATGGTAATGATTTTTAAGTATCTTCAATATTTTTGGTAAGATACATAAAACTAGAATGCCAAATTCAAGATATTTATTTTGCATCTCGATTCATTTAGATCGAACAAATTTGTTTGCAGGAACGACTGGCCAAAGTAGAACGCTGGAAATTGAAGATGCGATAAAAAGGACTTGCTCCTCTTATCGTACCGAGGACGATAATCAAATTCTCAAAAAGTGCTATCTTCTTATCGAGATTCCGAAAAAAATACTACAGATTTTCAGAAGTTAAAAAAAAAAAGCTAAGAAAAGAATGACATATGGAACACAGAGCGAGGAGAATGTATGTTGTAACAATGTCAAATAATGCAAACCGACAATTTCGATGGATATAACTCGCATTACGGAAATCGATACTCTAACCAGGGGGGGAGGGGGAATCTTACTCGTGTGTGTACATGTGTATGTGTGTGCAATGTTTGCTCGTGCTATAAAAAATTCGAAACTTCGATCCATTGGACGTAATGAAATTTTCCTTAACGCGACGTTGCTTTCGTAACGAATTGTCTCTCCTAGAGATGGAAATAACTCGCTTGTTTAATGCAACTGTCGTCAGGTCGTTGTCCTCGTGAGATCGGAGACGAAGAATAAAGGAAACGAAGAGAAGGAGCAAAGTTTTCTGCAAGATGGGAACGAAGGAAAACAAGATTTCTCTTCCGGATGCCTACGTGACGAGGGTTAAAAAAAACATCGTACAAGACATTACAGAAAAAATATGCAACGGGGTCGAACTTCCTCTTCGGACATTCGACAGTTCTCTGCGTATCTCAAACGCCCGCCCGAGAAAAAAGCTCAATGAGAAACGAAAGATGAAGCGTGCTTACAGCACGATCGAGAAGAAAAAAAATGTTCTTGATAAAAAGCAGTCAGTTTAATTTCTTTAATCTGGTTTTTTCTCATTTGGACGACTGCGACTTTCTGCGAATAAATACGAATGTAGTTACAAATTGTCGACTTGTGTCTCTTTTATCTTTATATCTTTTGCGAGTTCCAAAGTTAAACGTTGCAGCAAAATAGTGACGACGTTATATTATGTAAAATGCATATTATCTTTGCGTTGCTGGAGTTACAATTATTTCTCAATATTCATTAAACATTAGTTAAATATTAATTAAATGCATATTCGTATAAAATTAATAATGATGGAATTAACAAGGGAGATCCCTTTTCCTCTCGGTGGTCAATTTAATGCGCCGCGCAAGTTTACACACACACACACACACACACACACACACACACACACACACACATACACATACAGAGTACACATTTATCGATCAAAGGCACTCCAGAGAGATTTTCCTCTCTGATTGAGATCCGAATCGAATGGTTACACGAAACAGAACAAAGGACTGAAGCGCACGTTTGTGAGACTATTGATCGTCAGTTTCTTACCTGGCGATTCCGGTGTTCCTCCCACACCTGTCGTTTCCGGAATTCAACCTCGTCCATGCTCCGGAAGCGTATCGGGTCCGCAATAGAAGAAATTGATGTTCTTTCCGCAATTCCGCCAACTGCGCGTAACGTGTTAAAGCTTCCATCAGGCGTGATTCTCCGTGCGATCACTCTCGAAATAATAATTCGCGTATCTTCTCAGTGCAGTTTGCAGGACACTTCATTTTGCGAATTCGCCGTTCGAGGGCATTTTTAACGTGACACCACTTACTCTTCTATATATTTTTCTTTTTCTTCACTAACTAATCGCCGCTTTACGAGGAAAATATAAAGCGTTACTTCCCACTGCAGAAACAGCACGAATAGAATGTTTATTTGACAACAATCCTGTCCGTTATTTTATTGAAACATTTTTAAATAACATTTGTTCATAATTTCCTTTTTCATCAAATGCACGCTTGTCCATTTCTGAAAATAAAAGTATTCATTGCACATCTTCGAGATCATTCCTTTTTTCCCGAGGAACGTTAATTCCTAGAATTCATGTATCAAGTAATATTTGTATATATAAAACGATCGTGAGAGAGATGAAAGATTTTTTGTAACTTTTAAATTCTTCATTATCATATTCTAATGCATCACCAATTTAATGTATAATTGTAGACGGTACTATGATGCAATGTTGGAGCTTGTAAAAGTATTAAAACTATTATATTTTGATTCTTTAGAATTTATTCTTATTGCATCAAATTTTCAATATAGTTATACGTAATTATCAATCATAGCTTATATCAAGGGATATATTATTGTTAATAATATACACCTTTTTTATTTTTCACATTGCGTTATGATACAATAAAAGAAGATTTATTGAAATATATTAGTGTTACACATTCCTCGATATTTTCTATATTTTCTATAACGAAAAATACAGTTAACTTTAGAGTGTAATTGTGTTGTTAATAAATTATATGAAATTTTTAATCTAATACGAATTTAAAGTTTACATTTTATACTGTATATTAAAAAAAATAATTAAAAAATATTAATTTATCGCGAAGATATAAAACGAGGCAGTTCGTTCACGGTTGACATAAAATCTTCACTTGTAGGCATCCGAAACAAATGATTTTAGTGTCATTTTAATTAGTGTTGAGACACTAATTAGAGATTACAGTCGTGTCTCTAGAATCTTAAATAATGTCGCTATCGTTTGATCGAATGATGGTCATCTGAAGTTAAAGGTTTTTCACTAAAATCTTAAAAAAAACTTTTTAAACTTTTAACTTTAAATTGCCACTATTTTGTTAAAAATTATTATTTTTTACAAAAGCTATGATCAAACGATCATCATTTAAGATTAAAATAACATCATTTGTTTCAGATGCCTACAAATAGAAATTTTGTGTCAACTGTAAAAGACGCATTAGTTTTCTTAAATGTTTTATATTTTCGCGATAAATTAATATTTTTTTAATATGTAGTATATAAAATATAAATTTTAAATTCATATTAGATTAAATATTTCATACACATTTACAACACAATTGCACCCTAAAGTCAATTCTACTTTTCAACCCTCGTGTCTACCCTTAATCCATACAATTTCTCAAACTTTTTCAACATTTTATTCTTTTAACTTAACAACTTCACTTTCTACAGGGAAATCCGACCTTTCGCGTTTTTATCTATGATGAAATCAAGAATCACACATGGGCGTAGGTCTTCTCTTTATCGCGAAAGATAAAAAGGTGGTCTTTATTGGTCCATTGAGACACGTTGGTTGTTTTAACAAGATATCGCGAGAGACTTAGACGGCACAGATTTAACTTTGTTCTCACACAAATCCTAAATCCATTTTTTCTTCCTCATTTCATCGTCTACAAACCCTAAATTCATTTTTTCTCCCTCATCTCATCATCCTTGTTGCATAACTTTCCTTGACCGGCTTAACTGAATCGTTCCGCGATATATTTAATTGCGAATAGCCGAGTTGTAATTAATTCCGTATTAGAAGCGAATCTGTTGGAATATATAATTATTTAGTAGGGCGCGTACGCTCATATGCAATTACAATTTTATTTTAATTAACAATTCTAAAGGTGATTTTCGTAAAATTGTTCAGAAAATTTCATTATTATTCAAAAATGTTATTATTTTATATAACATTATATATATATATATATATATATATATAAAATGTTAATATTTTTATTTAATTAAAAAATACTTACGAAGTGCTTTAAGTACTTGATAGACTAGAATTCCTTCGGCATCATATATGTATTTTTTCATAAAAAAGTTATTCATATAAGATTATTAATCATATTCAAATCTTGTTCGTGCGCAATAAATTACACTCTAAATCTGTAGCAATAAAATTTCACTGGATTAAATTGAAATTTCAATACAGACATTAGTGAAAATTGCGCTAATGTTATTGCCAGTGAATATTACTGCAAGATGGGAATGGAAATCCATTTAATGATTAAAGTAAAAAATTTACTCTAAAAAGGAGTGAATTTGGAAATTAGAATAATGACAGAATAATGTCATTCCAAATTTAGATAACAAAGCCTACGGAGACAGATTTTGAACAGAGCATGCTATCAATTTATTAACCTATTAATTATTGTTAATAATTATTATTTTATTTTTAATTATTTTATTCTGTCTCTTATGTGTTTATGTTATATGTGTCTCAAGATGTATCTCGCTCGTAATAATCAAACGATAAACATATGACAAATAGTACGCTATGTCGCTAAATTCCCTCTTTGCAATAACATTCAATGCATTATCAACTTAATGCTTAAACCACTTCGATTAATCGAATGAAATAGTTCACTCTTTTATGTAAGAGTAGACAGATTAACTTCAAAGCAGTGAAAATCCTTATTTAAAACACTTTGTTACTTACTTTTGTTAACAGTAAAATTTTCATTGCTACCGGTTTAGAGTGTAATTTAAATGAAATTAAGTTAAATTAGAGTAAATATTTGTATGATACAATGGATCTTCTGCATGTGAAACGAATTTCATAAATTTAGAATTAGTAGTAAATGCAATAATGTCGTTGGGAAAGATCGTGAACGTCTTAACATTTTCCGTCCTGCCATTTTGTAATTTATCCCGATAGCCATCGTTTCATCAAGGTGGCTACTGCTTTCCGATAACGAAATATCGACCTACAACGAGTAAAGGTCTCGAGTGACTCCGCACCCTAAGAAAAATTACCTGTCCTGCATTACAGGGCCATTTTTTTATATCTTAAAAAAGAGAAAAATGAAAAAAAAAACATACGACCTTTCGTCGTAAATCCCTTCGATCCCATTTTACCCGAGATACGTATAATGTCTTGTAAAAAAAATGTTTTTATTTCTTTTACGACTATTTATAAAATTTGTATACCCTCAATCTGACGATCCTTCTTTCAACAAGCTTTCTCGGGAAGCGAGAGTTCGAAGAAAGAACCTTCGGAACAAAGCGACGCGAATAGAATTCCATGATACTGCTGTACAATCCTCGCATGTGATCGACATTTCGCGTTGCGAGGAAAAATTACGCGATGCAATAATGACAAACTTTCTCGCAACGCTTCCGCTTTCTCATCTCACTTCGAAAAATGTGAAACAATTTTTATTTTCGTATCGAATGGATGAAATTGCCACAAAACAGTCCGGATCAATCGTTGAGATGGTTTCCGCAGGAAAGGACGCACTTCGAATTCGGGAGTAATGAAATTTATCACTGTTACGTGACCGGAAGCGACAATCCGCCGGAATACACTCCTTTCAAAACGGTTTCGTGAATTTCGCGAAATTTTCAATTTATCATTTAATTATACGCGTCATACCATTGTTGTGTGTATAAGATGAAAAAGCGATCAGCAATATGTACAGTTTGAAATTCACTTTGATCAAGTACCTTGTATTTGTTGGCATAAATTAAACGTTTAAAATGAAAGCTAATTAATTTGATTTGGACACCTTTATCCATTGAATCAAACGGATACTTAAGAATAAATTACCGATGCGATTAACGCGACGACTCTCCAAAGACCTTCGAGAATTTATGATCCAAAAAGTAACGGACGCACGTTAGAAAAAAAATTTAATGCACCTGGGATTATCCTGATAAACGTCACGTGTTATTATTTCAAGTCGATAAAAATAAAATGATAAACGCTTCACAAACTTTACATTCAAGTGCGAAGAATGTACTATTGGTAGGATCTCTCGTTCATTATTTCGTGACATGAGTAAATATAAAATTGTATTTCGTAAATATTATGTAAGTTTTATTTCTTCTAATTTATTATATATATAATTATAATAATCTAATAATTTTTTTTTATTAATTAAATGACAAAAATTGTGTTTAAAAAATTACATTTTTATTAAATAAAAAAAACGTAATGCTTTTACTTTTTTTACTAATTGATCCACTGTTACACATCTAATCCAGTATTAAGTACATTGTTATATTTCGTGGACTTAGATCTTTATTTAATCGCTAAATAAGCGGACAAGATGAGAAGCGAAATTAATATTTGTACGTGTATATGGGTCACACACGAGAGAAATAATATTAGCGAAATTATAACGATGGCCGTGCAATAATTATGCGCCTTTCGGAGCTCGTAATGTCTTTAACCTCGCTCCTTATATGGATGAGTGCGCAGTTGGCTGAAGTAACTTCAAGACTTTGTAGCTTCCATTCTCAAAAGAGAAAAGAGATGTGAAAAAGAGAAAACTGAGAAAAAGTAGAAAATAGAAGCTACCTCTTACAGCACGATGTGTCAAATTGCGACGTAATGTGTCGCGATGACGATCATGCTTTGATTTACAACAGATATTTTTAATTTTTTTGCGAAAAACTGACGTCGATCTAAATCATAATGGGAAATTATTTTTCAAAATTGTCTTTTATAATTTTGCATACATGTTAAAATTAAATACTTGCTTTTAATTTCACGCGTATTCTGCATCTCAATTATAAATATTAAATCATTGTTATTTTAGTCTCTGCATGATTCGACAAACATAATTAAACATACAAATGGAAAACATTGAAACTTAATCATGCACCCTCAGCTGCGCGCTACGTGGGTGAGGTCACGTGATTAAGTTTCAATTTTTTATTTCTACATGTTCCAAATATAAATTGTACAAATGACAAATTCTGCATGAGATAATTAGTTTGTGTAAAAGGTGGAAAGGACATAAATCAGACACCGACGCAAAATTTGCACTAGTGGGTCAACTTAATGGAGAAATTACGGTAGTAATTTGGAAATTGCGATACTAATGGTATCGTTCGAGCAACGATTAACAACTAGCAGAGATATATCGACTGGAAGAAGCTGCAACTACTAATCACGATGGATTTATATCGTTAGATTGCTCGCATTGTACATCTCGCAAATTTAATACTCAACTAATTTCATGATCAGTACTTAATGGTACATTTACTGAGCATCATAACATTCGAAAATTTTATTTCTATATAGAAATTCAAAACAATAATAGCAGTAGTAAATGTCAGGCAATAAATGTACATCCAAGAGAAACGCGAATCGACAAGAAGGAGCTTGATATCGAGATACCTCGTGAAATTTGCCTTTGGAATGTTCCGTGAAAAATATTTTGCGCATTTGCATCTGTAGTATGCGCTTTATCGAAATTCGATGGTTCGAGGACGTTTGAGTGCCAGGGAAAACAGATAAACTAGCCAGACAGATGCGGAAGCGGAGGTCAATGTCCTCGAAAAGGCGCGTATCGCAGGGTCGTATCGGAGATCCGCAGCTTGCAACCCGGCAAAGGGAACTCCGACATATAAAAACTTAAACAGAGACTCAGTAATAATGACCACGTGCGATCGTCTCGAAGTTTTATCGTCAAAAACGGAACGTCCCGTCGCCGTATGCTGGACAGAGAATTTCAGGAGTCGGATTCAGAAATCATGAATTTATTTTGATGTGATGTAGGCACGCGCTTCGTTTCGTTCGTGAGAGATGTTACACATAAAAATTCCCGGAATTTTAAAGAGAAAAAGTAAATTCCTCTTTGAAAATTCTTAAATACAATCCATGCAATTTCGCCTGCTTCGCGTATTTTCTCACCAATATCAAGGTTGAAGGGTGCTCGAATAGAGAATGCGCGAATAAAAGGAAGCACTAAATTCACAAATGTAAGCGAGTATCCTCGCGAAAGCACATACGCACTCGCTTTGACCCTCAGTAAGCAACTCGTATCTCTTCACCTTACGGTGTACGTTACTCGCAACGGAACCGCTTTGGGTCCACCGGGGAAGCTGATCGGCGTCGTCCCGGAGTCAATAATTGCGATGCACGCTGCGGCATCGCTGAAGAAGCGTCTTCGGGAGGTTGTCGACCCGGCTAACAATCATGGAGCGGCTCGTCACCTTTCCTCGCGGGTTTTGTCGCGCCAGGATTGCAGCGGGACAAAGGAAGTGTCAACGTGCCGGCGAAGCACGTACGCACGCATGCACAGATGCACACTCGCACTGTACGCACTTTCTCTGTAAATTTTTCTCGGAAATCCACCTTCCGTCATCCGTACACGCGAGTTTAAAACGCCTCGCGGAGACGCTCGTGCGGTCGATCGGCACTATTTACGCCGAGGATGCGACATCTCTTGAGGGGGGCCAGTCAGAAAAGGGGTGGATTGACGAACGTAAGTTAACCGCATGGGATGGTCTTTTGGGGTGCCGGTCCCGACGTTGACTGCGCCGTCGACTATCGATTTTTCCGCGCAGCCTCCGCGACCGGAACACGCCGGTGCACGTCTCTGCTCTAGCTAGTCCTGTCGCTGGCTTGCCTGTCCTGCGACACTGTCGGGTCGATCTTTGTTTTGCCTCCTTTACCACACAGCTTCTATTGAATCGACGTCTTGCGAAAAGATTTCTTCGCGACATCTTCGATCGAGACAAGATAATTATGATAATGAAGCTACGAACTGAGAGGCAGAGACTGCGGTTGATTTAATTGCGGTTGCTTGGAAAGATGTTTTTCACTGTAGTTATAGGAGTAAATATTTCATACTTTCCTTGAAAAGGAAAAAGGAAAAGCCAAAACTAATGTCAATTATTTTTATGCAATTATTTTTATGCGTTTAAGCAATAATGAGAAGCAGTAAAAGATCGTGAGAATATATAATTTTAGATTGGATCCCGGGGATGTAAATTTATACCGTTCGTTGGTGGCTTTAGTCGCATTCAATTTCATCGGTCTTTTATCCTGCAAGAGTCTGGCTTTTGACTCTTATATCTCGGTTCTTTTGCGTCTGATGATACAGGTCCTTCTTCCAGTCTCCTTGCTCTAGAGAAGTGATTAATAATTACGATAAGATATGCGAGATATTTCATTGAACGATCTCCATGTTTATTGAATTTTTCATAATAATTTTTTTCCAACAGCTTTATCTCAAGGCGTAACGCGTGTTTCATCTCAAGAAATTAAAATTATTCATATTAATTAGTAATATATAATATGGTTACGTATATCAAATTGTTCCTCTCAATTGCTACGTCGCTTATATTAACTTTATGTCGATTCTTCGCTTGCATGTTAGTGCTTAACAATACATTAGTATTATTAATTATTCACGGCGACACGAGCACACATTACTTTATTCAATTAACTCATTAATTAATTGAATATAATTACATTTATACAAATATGTAATACTAATTTATTCCTCAGATCTTCCATGTAAGACATAAGTAACGCGATTAACCGCGATTAACTGGCGTGTCGCTTGTAATAAATTTATATCTTAAAGTCACGATATACTTTAATGAACCGTAATTTACACAACATGTAATAATTATATATTACTAGTAAAATGTTTGCATTTTTTTATAAATTCTTCCTTATTAGAATGAATTTGGTAATGAGCTTATCGCGGAAGAGAAGCGTTAGCGTGACGTATTCGATATCGACTAGTATTATTCTCAGCACGCTGAAAGTTCTAACAATATTATGAGAAAGACAGAAAGGGAGGAGAGAGAGAGAGAGAGAGAGAGAGAGAGAGAGAGAGAGAGAGAGAACGACAATTTTATTAAACGAAGCAATACATCATGCCGAGGAAACTTTCAGAGATATTTCATTACAATAGTACGTTACATTTTTTTATCGAATTAAGATGCGCATAGCGAAAAACTCGCGCAGAGTCTAAAAGGTTACTGCAGATTGAACTCGCTCGTTGGAAAGCGACGCGATCGATCATTTCAATCCGGTTGCACGAGATGGAAGGCCGAGATTAAATATCCATTGTGTGGCCGCTATGTGTCTGGATAACATCCGCCGTGCCATTGGACAGTTTCGGGTAGTTTCGAACGATTCTAATTACAAACATAGTCGGCCGCAAGAGAAGGCAATAAAGCCTCGAGGGTGGATCAAAACTTCGCCGATTATCGAATCTGCTTGCTCGACGTATCAAGCAGGAAAAGTCAGACATCATCATGTTACCGGAGGCACCATGTGTTAGTTTTAATTATGACTCGCGGTGGTAGAAGGTAAGTGGCGTGGAAGATGCAGCAATATTACATGTTCTAATGATACCATTCATCTTCCAATTAATTGCGTTTATTTTCAACAGAGTTTAACATGTTTATTTAATCACCTGTCTGCTCATTATTAATCATTTTTAATTCCTGCAAAATTCAATATATCCGTTTACATATTCGTTTCTATAAAGTCTTTTAAAAGACGCAAAATTGTTTCGTAATCAATATTTTTATCGTCACTATTGTTATTAATCGTAAATGATCTGTTTATATTATCTATATTATACATATAAAGACAAAAAGGTCTGTTTTATTTCAGGATTAGATTTTAAAATTATTTTTACCCTATTTACGCTATTATCATTCATGTGTTACAACAAAGTTATAATTTTCAATCAAATTAGAATTTGCGTAGAAAAAGAGAAAAGAAGCGAAAAAGAAAAGAAAGAAAAATAGAACTAAAATCAAATTGACCATGGGTAATAATAACAAAAAAAACGAGTGAATAAAGCCACAAACAAACGCGCAGTATTTTCTTACTCCCGGTCGTGGCTGATCATGAACGGATGAGTCTACTTACGGCCAGTAGTGGCACTCGATCTGTGGTCGAACAATAAAGGGAAGTTAGCTTACGCTAGCGTTTTATCTGTTGGAGATAAGTGATCTTTGAAATTGCGATAAAAAAGATGTCGGACAGGTGTATCGAATGCCCACATGACGTAAAGTGTACGCAGACAGAATATATATATGTATATATATATATATATGTGTATGTATAATACACGTCGACCTCACGCATGGGATGACAATAAGAATGACAAAGGATCTCATTAACGTCGCAGGGAAATATCTCGGGCGCGGTGAAATTTGATCTCGATATGGATATACATCACAGTCACATCCAGAGACGTTTCGATACGGAATGTAGGACAGCATGATAAATTCGCTGAATTACAACTAAACGCATAACAATAATACGCAACATATCTTATATGTTACGTATTATTGTGCGTTCAGTTGTAATTCAGCGAATTTATTAATTCTTGCGTAGTACGTTTTCAGCATTTTTATTAAATAATAACACGCATAGATCATTCGGATCAATTTTGACAATATCAAAATGATCAAGGCATTTTAACAAAATTTATGCACATTGGACATAGAGAAGTGCTCCCCTCTCCAATTTTGATGAGCTTTTAATATAGTGTAGTCTAGATCAAAATAAATGACATATATTTCTTTATACTTGTCCATGCGTGCTTTTAAAAAGTAAAAAACCCCTTAAAAAAGTCGATTCTTTTTCAAAGCAAATATACTGTTATACAAAAATCGTAACTATAAAAAATAGAAATAAATTTTTTTATATTAAAGTTAAATGGATTAAAAGTACTTTATATAATAATTTAAATAAATATATTTTAATTTTTTTGTTTTTTATAAATAAAAAATTTTTTATTAAACAATTGGTATAAAGTACTCTTGAAATCATTCTTTTACGAGAAATGAACAATTTTCTTCTATTATTTATATATAGTTTATATGTAGTTTCGACGATATTTGTTTAAAAGAAACTAATAAATTAAGTGTTTTACCTCTCTAAATAAATAAAAGACGTATAACAAAAATACGTAGCCCTTATTATTTTTATCTAGAGGCTACAATATATTATATTATAAACTTATCAAAATCGAAAGATACTTCCTTGTGTTGCATTGTTAGTTCAAAATGTTCAAAAAATTATATTTCTGAAAAAATATATAAAAAAAAGATTAAATATCTTATTTTAGCAATTATTTAGAAGAACGTGGTAAAGAGACGTTGATATTTTACAATTTCTCACATTTTAGTTATAAAATATTAATGCAGTAATAAGAGATGTGGTAATAACGTTATGTCATTAACAAAGATTGTTTTGAAGAAAACAGAGAGGAGCCTGTTCATTAATGAATATTCAAAAAAGGCAGTAAGCGACCCTTTTTTGAATCATCATTTTAAGACACGAATTATAGCGACATATACGATCGTTCACAAGGGAAGATTCAAGTGAGCGCGCTTCAAGTATCACATGTGGGAAGTCCTTCTGAATGAAACGATAAAAGAGACGTTTTCTGGGATATTTGGAGAATGGAGATAAATTCAGGAAGCTGTAAATCTCATGAAAATCTCTTGTCGAGGCAATGCGACCGAAAACGGTTGCAAGACGGTCATTAATGAAAGATACAAAAGAATCGGTAAAAAAATGTATACACATGAAAGTGCGTTTTTCTGCTGATTGTATCAAGAATAGAAAACGAGGACGACTTTCGCATTCGAATTCAGCACTGACCTTTTTATTTAAGATTACTTCTTTTCTTCTATTAACCATGTCCTACTTCTTTCCTTGCGTTAAAGTGTAATTTAATTAACAGACTTTCTGACGTAGAAAATGAAATAGTGACGACTTTTAAAGTAAAAAGTAAGATAAAAAATGAATAAGCATGAATGTATGATAAAGTATGTTAAAGTGCAGAGGAGTGTGCCAAAAATCGATGGAAATGATAGACTATATATCCTTTCGCGATTTCTGTCAGCATTCTGTCGTCCTTCGACAAAATTCGTGTGAACTAAACAGTGTGATGTAATTTTTCAATAAACGTGGAGTTACAGTAAATTGAGTTACAATAAATGGATTATTGCTAAACGGATTGTTGCTATTGTGAAATAGTTTTATTTGCATAACATAGTTTATTAGTGCTCGTAAACTCAAACGCATATTTTCCACATCTTATCGCAAATTTATAATATCGAAATGTGTATTTGCCTTTTATGTTTTACTGTTTATAATTTTTTAACTTATAAGATTTTCAAAGATTGCTCAAATTGTCATTAATTAATTTTAAATTATTTTATTAATATTTGTTAATTATTTTAAAAATTAATTTTTAATGTGATAATAATTGTACTATCCGAAATTTGATCTTTTTTTGTAACACGAAATCTGTTGGCCAAATTTGGCTATTACGTCATAATTTTGAGAAAGCATGGTATCAAACAGATAAAATCTGATAATTGAGGGTTCTTTGAGATGTAGCTTCGCCAGCAAATTTTTTCTAAATTTCGTTAATCCGCGAAAATATCAATTTTTAGCTTTAAAATGCATTTCATTTCGTTTTGATATGATTTTTTCGTTTTCGAAATGTAAAAATTTAATACAACTTTTTTTCCATGTAATACATGGAAAAGGCATTTCATTCCATTTTAATACTAGCATTAAGTGGAAAATAAATATTAGCAATATGAAAGACATTACATCGACGATTAATCTTTATTACAATTTTAGTCAATTTTGGTCAACGGATTTGGGTACAGCAGGCAAAAATACATAACGAATGGTTATCCACACTTGTGTTGAGTAATGGTTTTGGATAGTGTTATTTACTGGCAATTGTAATGAAGCTGTGGAAGCTTTATCATACGGATAAACGAACGAACGTTCAGAGCTTCCTTAATACCTGCAACGTACTACTATTATACTCGCTAATGCTGTATTCGCAATGTCGCGCATATCACCGGTGGATTTTCGCGAGAATATCCTGAGTCCTAACTAAGTTACGGAGTTTTGACCAACGAGAATTACGCTTCGCGGTCGTCGTCGGCCACCCATTACCTATGCGAGATCCGCTGTACTAATCCACCTCGTCACCACGATAAATCGTACAAAAATACATATGTCTACCGTTATTGTTGACGTGGAAATACGTAGATAATAAGTCTAAGAACGTTAATCTATCAATATACATATGTTGTCGCGAATTTATGATATTCTGAGTAAAATATATTTTTGGTTATTTTAATTTCACTTTAATTTACTCGATAACCTAATTTCATATTTACATCAATAATATTTCAAAAAATTGCTATTAATTTATTTATTAAAAACATACAGCTGCTTCATAGACTTTTCGTCAAATTCAATTTAAGTTAAGGCAAGCTAATTTTCTGAGTAAAACCGGAAGAGAGTCAGATCGTGCAATCGACATCAAAAGAGAATTTTATCAGTTTTGATTCTAAGGTTTCCAATTACGGTTCGATGTGCTTTAATACGAGCGGTGGTTAAGTTTTCTACGAAAACTTCGCATGACTTTTGGACAGACTCTTCTCGACATTGGACGCGAAGAAAGGATTAGAGTTTTCCACGTGAATAAAAAGAAAAGTAATTAACTCTCAAACATACACTACTCAACAAAATTAAAGGATCTCATTTTAAATTAACGTTAAAAAGAAAAAACTAAATTCTAAGTTACGTTATCAATTGTATATCATAAAGTTATATATCGTAATATTTCCTCTTTAAAATGCTTTTTTAATTATTGCATTGCGATTTTTTGGATGATTTAAAGTGATTAGCATTTTTCAGGTCTTTTCTAAAAAAAAATCTGTATTTATCGGCATTATCCCGAGATGTACCGCAGGGAGATTATACGGTCGAATTTACAATCTTATCTGTGTGTGCGTGCATGCATGCAGAAAAATCTCATTCTTTTGCTAAGAAAAGTGACTACTCAATTTACTTCCTTTTTTTAAATAATAGTTATCTTTAATAAAGAATATTTTCTTGATAATAATCTTGAAATACACTTAGAGGCTGCATACAATGAAAGGAATATAGAACAGGAAATAGAGAATAAGAATTTTAACTTATCACCTACCAGAAATCAGGTAGATAGAATCACACAGTTTCTAGGTTGAAATTCTTATTCTCTGTTCCCTGTTGCATATTCCTTTCATTGTGCGCAGCTCCTTATACAAATTTTAAAAGAATTAATTATTATATATGCAAAACAAGAATTTATTTTCTCTTAAAGAACATTTTATAAAATTTTTATAATTGTCAAAAAAGCGATTTTGTATAATAAGCAAATTGAATTTGTTTTAATTTTTGAATATGCGATTATTGTACTTAAAACTGTGAGTTAAAACGTTTATATTGATTTAGTTAATGAAAATTTATATATGCGCGCGCGAAAGAGTAGTTCTTGTAGGCATTTTATCTTTTTGTTTTAATTTAATAATCTTGATTGATGAAAATATTAAATAAAGGATTCAGAATATATTTTGAATAAATTTAAGTAACGCTTGTAATAAACTTATAGATTTGCAATATATGAATTTTTAAAATACCTCAAACAAGTAATTATTATTTGCATACAGTAAGTATCTTTCTGTGTGTATGTGCGTGCGTGTGTTTTTTTCGAAATGCCAAGAAAGCAACTTTCAAAAGTGCAGGCAGCTTCAATTGTTGCAGAAAAACAAATATGACGGGAGAGAGAGAGAGAGAGAGAGAGAGAGAGAGAGAGAAGTTTTTAAGTAAAAATCTGAAAATGCATTACTTACTTTAAATTATCTCAATAAACAAATCGTAGCGTATATAATGATTAAAAAAGCATTTTAAAGAGGAAATGTTATATTTTACGATGCAATTAAAGAAATTTGCAGAAAATATTTTGCGCTCGTACATGTCGTTAAAGTGAGAATTTATTCTTCAATTTTTCAAGATTCACTTTAAATTATAATTGCTGTTTGCAGTGATATTATTGCAGAGACTCGGGATTCGAAAGTTGAGGTTTTCAACTTTAAAATGCTTTTTTAAACATCGCTCTGCCACTATTTTTCACAAAGATACGTAACTTTGAATTTGGTCTTTTTTAACATTGAATTTAAAACAGTCTTTTAATTTTGTTGAGTAGTGTAGGAGCAAGTTTCGAATCACGAAATATTTCTGATCTTTAATTACATAATATATATTGTTATTACGAATGCAACTGCAATACCATAGAATCATTCGCCTCGACGAGATAAGATAAAAAATACATTTTCAAGCTCTCTCGCGTAGCGAAAATTGTTGGCCCGTCTCTTTCGATTCGGGTTCGACGGTCCTCTCCGGCGCTATTATCGAGGTGCCTGGCAGGCTCACGTCTTTGCGGACGTCGAATTTACTGTCTCTCGCCCGAGGAAGCGTAGTTTCATCAATTTTTGATCGATCGCTTTTCGCTCCAACTTGCACCACGCCGAAGATGGATAAGAGCGACATCGAGAAGCGATTCACCGCCTCCACTTTAGATTCGTACTAAATTTTCCGCGCAAATGTTCCTGCCTGCATTATTCTTCCTCTTCTCTTTTTTTGCGTCCATCTGTTTCGCTCTTTCTCTTAACGGCAGCTGCTCACACTGTCGGTAATTTAATAAATAATATGAAAACGACGATCCTCGTGTGAACGGAGAAACATGAGCATTTTTATTTTAAAATAATATTATTATATTAAAATAATATTATTAAATATAGGTATGCAGGGTTGAAACGTTATTTTATAAAAGTAACGCATTATTCGAAAAATATCGATTTGTTATTTTTTTGTACTGTTAAAGTAAGATATTAGATTTAAAAATTATTTCATAAATATTAAACGTGAAATCAATATTACAATTTAAAATTATAAGCTAGTCCTTATAACAAGTTTTCCTTATATCTAATAAATCTTCTAATTATAATTAATAATTCTTTATTACAAATATTAATTACAAATATTAATATTTTCTATTTATTAATATTTTTGTTTTTTAATGTATGCTTATCTTTAGAAAATTAGATTGTAATTTACAAACGCAGATTTTATTAAAAACTTTTATTAAACATTGTTTTTAAACATTAATGTCGTTATTAAGAGCGCATTCCAATATTTATTGTCAATATTGAAAATTTATAGTTCACATTTATATGGCAGTGATTATCGGAATGCAGCCTGAGAAACAAAGTACATAACATTTTTCAATACTTAAATTTCTATTATAAAATATTTCTAGCCAATTAAAAATAATGCAACCTATTAAATAATTATAAAAATAATAAGGAATTAATAATAAAAGTAGCGACTAAATTCATTACGGTACAAATGTAACGATATTACCGAAAAAAATAATAATAAAAAACGGTAACAGTGTTACAAGTAATTACCTCCCAACTCTGCACAAATACTATTGTTATTTCTAGTCACTGTTTCGAAGATTTTAGTAATTAAATGACATTATTATCAAGACGTTATTCATATTCGCGAGATTTAGATATTCAATAATTTCTTGCATTATATCAGTACGTATAATATATCCTAAAAAATCGACATATCTGTCAATAATATTTATGAGAATTGAAGCTTTACGTATTGTCGTACTTCAATGTAGTAAAATACATTAAAATGGAAAACTGTTTCGACAAAGATTTCGCAATTTCTCAAACAAATTTTTTTTTTTAACTCGTTTTCTCAGTGTCGATAAAACATATGGTGAAAAAACTAGATCACGTACTAGTACTGGTCTCTCGTGGCCCATACATTTTATCTGCGCGCGAAATGAATGGTCTTTTTAATCGATAATTGATCTCATTCGTACCATTAATCCATCCCCTTGCATCAATGATGCATCAAACAACGCGAGCTTTTCCACCGGTATAACCGGTTATCACGAGCGCTTAAAAATAAACTAATTATTTCCCATCCGTTAATGCACGTGTTTATAAATTCATACCACGATTTATCGTTCATGTTTTAGCATTGTTTTGAAAAAATATTTGTGCTTAAAATATCAGTTTATACATTTGTGCATACAAGAATGATTTTGTTAAAATATTTAAAAATTTAGCTAAATACAGTTTTAAATAATTTTCTTTGATCATCCAAATAATAATGTGTAGGAACTTCGAATTAAGCAATGCTATAAAAACATTTTAACAACCAACTTGAACAATCTGTAATTATTTTGGTAGTTTAACAAATTATTTTCAAATATATCTAACATCTAAATTTTTACATACTTCAACAAAACTGTTCTTTTCGTGTAGGCTTGTTATTGAAGACTTGCTTTGTTCATTAAAATTTCATAATTTTTAAAATAAGTCAATAAAATATTAACGTTGCAATTAAGGAAAATTAAGTAATAGGCAATTTATAAATTTTATTGATACTGATAGGACAGAAAAAGTTCAAATGGTTATAGCGATAATCGATAATGTTTTATGGCCATTAATATCTCACCGGCTCTATAAAGAAGGAAGAGAAGAGGAAGAGAAAGGGGATTCCGATTATGACTGCAAGAAAGAGAAGCCCTGGCAGATCTATAATAGGAAGATTCGAATATTGCTGCATTCTTAATTATCGGAAGATCAACTTTCGAATAAGATTACAATGGATTAATTTGCAAGATGAACAAGTCGTCGATTATGGAAAATATTGAGCGTTGTGGAAAATTTTAACGAGACTTTACTTTTGCGAAAAGAAACGAGAGGTATGACTATTATTTCTAATATATTGTTGAAAAAAATATATTGTATTAAATAATATTCTAGTATGTATTTTTTAATTGTCATTAAAATGATATCAGTGTTGAGATTGAATGTGACGCGCTCAGATCGATAGAGGAAATCGACGAATTTTGAGTCAATCGCACGTATTACACATCGATTGTTTTTTCACTCATTACGTTATCTTACACAAAGTCTTCGTTATAAAGTCTGCGAGTAAAGTCTTATTTAAATATTCTTAAATATATATTTTTTTACATTTAAATTGAAACATTACGTATCTTTTGCATTCAAATTAAATAAATACACGTATTAAACTCATTTTAAATGAATTCATATACACAAGTGTACGTATTTCTGAAGTTCCTTATATGTCAGGTATTTTTTAGTAAGCATACTTTAACAATAAAATAAAAATATTAAGCTGTTAATTATTTGCACTTTGAACAAGTGCAGAATAGTTTCTTTATTTAACTAATTGTATGTTTGGTTAATTTATGTCAATTTTATGCTTATGATCACCAATATTTTATATACGTTCAGATTCTTGATTCTATAGTAAATAAAAGAAAAATATCCTCTTGTATTATATATAAAAGTTAATAATTATATCACTTGAGATATCAAGCATTTCATTATTAATTCAATTTGACGTCATATTAATTATCAATTAGTTTAATTATTAATTCGATATTTTTATAATGCGTATTAGTCAAAATGTATTGTAAGATATGAGTTACAAACAAACTTATTATTCTATTTCTGTTGATAATTACTGCAAATATTTGTTAATGATTAGAAAAGTAAATTTTTACTACGTATAGGTTCGTGTGTTTTCAAATTTTAATAAGTTTAAATTCACTATAGAAGAATAACAAAAGAGTTTCTTTCATTAAACTTAAATTTTATATATTTCACAATTAAATTATCTACAAATTTTGTATTAAGATTTTTCTAAGATGCTTGTAAGCATCAAAATTATTAAATTATGATATTACTGTTCTTTGATTTAGGACTGCGTTTCAATTTCGAAATAATCGACGCACAGTTAGCTTGAAATGAAAATTGTATAAATTCACAAAAGAAATACGGTTAGGCACGATGAACCGCCTTGACCAAATGACCTTTTTCATTTACGTGTGTTTAACTTCATCGATTTTCATTTAATATTGTTAAATTTAATAGTACTCGTGTACACGGTAGAACAATTTTGCTCTGAAGCATCTGAAAATTTAATTAGATACAAATACGAAAATAATTTAGTTGGACGTCAAATTAATTACATAAGAATCTCGAGCATGATAAACAATGCCACAAAAAGTTTTGACATTCTAGCAATCAGTTAATTTGAGCGTTTTACAAAATTATTTTGTACACAGCATGTCTAAAATCAGAACATAAGACGTCTTTAGATGGTTCTTTGGTAACTCGAGTTACCGTAGAAATATCTAATTTTTTTATATAATGAAACTGAAGTACCGAACTTGACGTATGCAAAATTCTACGATAGGTTAACGATGAAATAAGAGAAAAAAAATGTTGGAAATGTAACCTTTCACGTATAACTTAGTGACAGATAAGGCTCGCAGATGCTTCTTTAACTAACTGCATGTAAATCTGCCATAGATTTTTCTCAAAAACGAGATTATAATAGTTTAAAAAACGATTTTAATGGTCACAAAAAAGTAATAGGTTAACGGAAAGATATTTACATGCACAAACTTGCATATAAATTTAACCTCGAAAAGTATACATAATCTCATCTTGTTCTCGTTCAATGAAGATGCAGCTATTATATGTTCCATACTATTTCATTAAGGTATACACGTAATTTTAATATTTTATTCCAAATTATATAAATATTTATAATTATAATTTTGGGTAGGCCGTGATGAGGCAAATTTTCGTACTTTACTAAAGAACTATCTTAAAATGCTTTTAAAATTAATTGTTATGCTATTAATAAAAATCTTTTTAAAAAAGTTCTAATATTAATTTCTTAATTCTGATTTATTTAAAGCTAATAGAAACTACAATATTTAAATTAGAATGTTTAAATTTGTAAGTAACAAAAAATGTACAAAAAAAAAACAGGAAAAAAGGAAGTTTTATATTTTTATATTTATCGCAGAAAGAAGGCACGATGTGATAAAATATGATTATGAGAGCTTGGGTAAGATATAAGGAAGGCCATTGGAGTATACGAAAACACTGTAAGAAAGGATCTCTATTGGGACAATATGACTCGGAGGTTATCGATGTTTGCAGAACTGAACTCTGTACTAAAAGCACGAAAGAAAAAGGAATAGATAAAAGAAACTGGTTTAGAAAAGATTCAGAGGAAATCTCATCAATTATATACGATAGAAAAGAAGGAAGAGTTATTTTTAAGGAAAAGGTTCATCATTAGGATTAAAGGACGTTTTATGTTTGATAAAAATCTGTATAAATATCATACCTTTATGTGTTCTTATAGTTTAAAGGGACCTGGATCGAAAGGTTTTTTCGATTCGGTATCGGTTCCAGTTCAATAAAATATCAACTAAATGTTCCAGTTTCAATTTTACCAATAAAAAAAATCAAAAAAATTACACTTTTTAAAGGGTTTTTTTCGATTCTACTTATTTGTTTTATTTTATTTATTTTTTAAATTTGTTCTATAAAGAAGAAGGAGGAAGAGGGGGGGGAGAGAAAGAGAGAGAGAGAGAGAGAGAGAGAGAGAGAGAGAGAGAGAGAGAGAGAGAGAGAGAGAGAGAGCGTGTTCACCCGTTCAATGTAGAGAGCCTAATCGAAAAGAGGCAATTGATCACATGACTCTGAATAAAAATTACGTAAACATTATTTTAGGCATGTTTCTCTCAGTCCTTTCTTACAACTTATTTGATTCTTATGGATCTCACTTATTATCAGGGCTGGGTAATATTTAAAATAATTCCATTTTAAATATGTATTTAAAATGAAAATGGCATTTTGCATTTTCTATTTTTAATGGTTTTTAGAAAATCACTTTCATTTTACATTTGAAATAGAATCGTGTTTACCATTTAACCATTTATAAAATAGATAAAATAAGTAGTTTCCTATGTTTTCACAAATTTTCTCTAGAATCATTGTATAATATAAAAAAAATCAAACCTCATGATTGGCCAAAGATTTTTATAAATATTCAAATAAACTGCAAATTAAACTATAAAAAGAAAATTAATTCTAGATAGTAATAAGTATAAATATCGAATCTTAATAAAAAAAATTAAAGTTCCAGCTTATGTAAAATACTAATGTAGATTTTAAAAAATGTATGTTACTCTTAATATTTAATTTTGATCATAATCAGCACTTATCATATTAATTTGAGTTATTTGAATAAATGATCTTATTTCCAAATCATAATATTAAGAAATTTAAAATATTCTCGTCACACACACACACGCACACACACACACACACACACACACACACACACACACACACATCCGCACACACACCCACACACAAACACAGAAATACTTTATTCATAATACTGTCCGGGCTTCGAATTCCGTTAAAAATGAAGTTCATACGTAAAATAAAAAATGTATACTACCTTGGTGGAAAGTTTTTACGAAAAACTATATAGATCGAAACAAGATTTTAGAAATGCTTAATTTTTCATAGATATTCGTAGTGGGATGTAGAGTAGTATTATTTGTTTGAAAAACCAAGAAATCCTTCGTTCTCAAATAATGAATCACTCTATGTCTCAAATAACAACGAAAAATTATGGATTTTTAAGACAAACAAACTTTTTTTTGAGAAACTCTCTCTATATCCCACTATGAATATCTAAAAAAAATTAAGGATTTTTATCTTGTCTCAATCTATATACTTTTTCCGTACTTTTTCGCAAAAATTTTTTTCCGCTAGGGCAAGAAAAACCATTTTGCATTCGAAAACTATTTAAAATATCTATTTATCTATTTTACATTTAAAATAGATTCGAAAGATCATTCTGCATTTTACATTTTAAATATACTTTTTAAAAGTATTTTATAATTAGTATTTTAAATGGAATTCGAAAAGCATTTTACTCAGCCCTGCTTATTACATATGTATTCTTGAATTTCATAACTTAGAATAAATTCCTGCAAAACATGTTGGTGAGAAAGATAAATAAAAAAAATGCTATTAGGTGTTGGAATTAATTCGTAGCGTTTTACAAGTGATGGGAAGTACTTTCATTAATGTATTTTTTAATGCTCATGTGAAATAAATAACATTCTTTCATTAAAAAACGCTACGAATTAATTCCAACACCTAATAGTATCTTAAAAAAAGTTTACATTAAATTAATGTCTCGTGATCCCGCCAGATTTCTTATATCATATACAGGTGTTGCAAGTATTTACATTCTGATTATTATGAGAGTTGGCGATGGTAATACTGGATTGAACATTGGTAATTTGAACGAAGGAAGAACAAAGATTAAGACAAGGATAAAGATTAAAAATTAAGAACTGAAAATAGAACTGAAAAAGAACCGAAAAAACCATAAAATTTTACTAGTTCTGTTACGGTTTCGGTTGACTAAAAAAAAGGATTCCGAAACGATTCCGATTTTAGTTCGGTCACTGGCTTAAACCCTTGATTATAGACTATAAATAAGTAAAATATGCAAGTTTATATTGTATCACATTATTTAATTGTTTGTGATATCTTTTCCCCCATAGCAAGTGACATCTTACCCGTATATATAGAAGAAAGATGCCACTTGCAGGGTATCAATTTTTTTTAATAATACGGGACATCAAAAGTTTAATTCATTGATTTGTATGAATAAAGAAAGGTTGTTAAAATAATATAAATAATATTTTTTCGCTCGGTCGGGGCTCGATTTATTGCTTTAGAGCGAGTGTTACATCATCTTCTAAACTAAATCCTAATAAACTTAATTATACTATAATAATATTTATACACGTACAATCCTTTATCTACTTATATTATTACTCTTTTATATTGTTCAAATAATAAAATTTTATTTATTAATTGTAAACTTAAAATATGTACATTCTTCAAAAATATCGATTTTCGATAGTTCAAATAATCATACTTTTTTGAGCGATTCATATCGTACTATTTTTTTCAGTTAGTTCAAAATTTCAACTAAAAAAATTCTACGGGTTTTTGCTTGAACATTAAATTTAAAAATTTGAGAATTTTTTATCCGAAGTAGTCATTTTTTGCAAATTTTTCCAACTAAATTTCTTTGAGGCATTGTAATTAATTAAAATAAAATATGATTTATTTAATTCATATTTATCTATCTTTGAGGTATAAATTTCGCACATTATAAGCTAAAAAATACGTATTCAATCCAGAGATATAGCGTGACAGAGTTTCACATATTCTGGTTAAACCGGGAAGGTAACCAAAAATTCGGTCGGCTTCCTAAAATTAAATTTCCAGTTTTTTTAGTCTGCAAATCTACTTATTTTAGCAATTTAACATAATGTTTTGTAGGTCTGCATTTCTGAATTCTGTGGATTTATCTTTTTATGACAAAATTTAATAATATCAAGTAAAACAGATGATGCAGTTTGAATAGTTGCTTCTCGAATTTTCACAGGTCAAGAAATGATATTTGTGACAGTAACGTTACTAACAAAAAACACTACTAAAGCCTATTCTACAATGTACTCTTTGTTTCCTGTGTGTACCCTTCTTGTTTTTTACCTTTTGCTTTTTTCTCCTTTGCAACCGTTTTATCAACAATTGTATTTTTTGCAAATATTTCTTGTTTCTTTCGAAGTTCATTAATTTTTATCTCGGGCGATATAAAAAATCGGATAAGAAGGAAAAAGACAAGATGTAAAAAAATGACAAAAAGCAAAAAACAAGAAATAAAAAGCATATTGTAGAACAGGGAGAAATGGAAATAATGCGAATAATAGGAAAAGACAAAGGAAATAAAAAAAATTTTTTTTAAATTAATTAGCCCCAGATAAACTCTCTTATAAAAAGAATGAGATTTATTAGTTAGTAATTAGTGTAGCTAATCTAAAGTAAAAAAAATTTCTACAAAAAATTGCTCAATTGCTAGTTAGTTGTTATGTCGAAGTTTAAAATTGCTTTTTTTACATACTCAACCTTGTGCAACCCTCTTCGATCTAAAAAATTTATTTTCCCAAAGTGGAGTATGTATGAGTACACATACATGAATATTTGTTATTTTAGCCTTGAAAAAATAATTTTTTAAAAACTGTTGCACAGTTTGCGTTCTAAATAATGATCCAATATACATGTTTAAATTTTATCTCTCGTTTTTTAAAATTATAAAATTTCTATTTGTAGAAAAAAAGAATCGTCAAGCCTATAGCATCACAATAAGTATCGTTAATGTGTCATTAACATTTTGTAATTATTTTGTATGGAATTAATTAATGTTTAATTTACTTCTTTTCCTTATGTATAACATGTTCATATAAATCTTATAATATTGAAGTTAATCTTACTTTTTCTCGATATACAAAACAAATTAAAACTCGTAAGTAAAAGGAAATATCAAGTGCGATCGACAGATGAACAATCGACACAATACTTTATATTAAGGTATATAAATCAATAAAGCTTACAGACTCATACTTTGAAAATCAGCTTACACTCGAGTGTGCTTCTGAAAGCACAACGTTCAGTGAAGCAACTTGCTCGTATGCACTATAATCTACTAACTACAATCCAGTTAGTATTACATGTATCGTAATAACTTGCGTACATTTTTACATAAAGTTTATATGAAACGGCTTCCAGAACACACGCATCGAAAATTCATAGCATTTGGACTTTTTTAAACAATATTTTATTTACTTTCACAAGTCCTAACATTTCTGCGTGTAATGCAGACATCAGAAATTTACAGACATTTGTGTAAACTTTTGTAAACTTTCTGGCATAATGATTAATAGCAACAGACATCACATTAGTATTATATTTTTAAAATTTGCATATATAAGCAATAAATAAATTTTATGAAATATTGGTATCGTCAGTATTAATATTAGCACACAATTAAATACATTAACGAAATATAAATGTATCTCACTGTACACACAATTACGCAAATATTCTCGCACGGTACAAACGACTTTATTGCCACGGCTCCATGTACTCTCAGTGCCATGTACTCTCAGTGTTCATTTCACACTAGAAGGACAAATGCTTGTAAGTAGAGACATCATTTGTTAAAATATAGTTATAAGTGTAGCTATAGTTTGCATCCCGCATTTTTCTTGATGAATTTTTTTACAATTTTTGTTATAATAAATTAAATAAATCTTTATTATTAGTAAAGTTGATTAAAAGAAAATTGAAATATGATTGAATTATGATCCAATATTACTGTTATTAACAAAAAAATGTCCTAAACTTTGTCGAAAATTAAGAAAAAAAATCCGTATTTTTGTTACTTAGATCTCTACAAATTTTATTTTCTGTTATATTTTTAAATGATTATTTTTCAGCTTTAGAATGTTATACCTAATAATTAAATAATTTTAATAATTTATTGAAAAAAGGATCAAGTGTTTATAACAATAATAAAAACAATAATAAAAAGATAAAAATATCGAAATAAACCTGGCTCTCTCTCAAGCTTATTTTTGCAATTAACATCTGTAATCATATTAATTATTATTAGTTTTAAAAGCCAACGCTAGTTCTTAATAGCTAATATGTAATGTCTTTCAAATTTTTAACAAACGTCTCGTCCTTACATTAGAACCTTTTTAATGTAAAAACATACAAATAAATCCTACCTTACATATTAAGTCAAATATTAACTTATTATGTAAGGTAGGATTTGTTTTTATGTATTAACATTGAAAAGGTCCTAGTTTAAAAACGAAACGTTTGTTAAAAATTTGAAAGGCATTAAATTATTATAAAGAATTAACATTGATTTTTAGCTCTTTTTATTTCATATTATTGTTTTATTCAATTGAGCTTAATAATTCAATTCATTATTAGTTTTATTATCGCCAATTATCAGTCTTATCTTGTGACGGTACAATTTAGGAAACTTGATAGGTTTCATAAAAACACGAATTTAATCTTTATAATATTGCAAATATGTGCATATATAGAATGAATGTAAAATATTCTACAATAAATCTTCTTTTATGCAACTTCAGATTACAATTATGCATGACTGTGTTATTATGTCAATATTATAGTTGTATATCAACTATATAAATTGATCAAAACTTAATATCAATTGTACCTGATGTTAATTTTTCAAAGTTTGTATACACAAAACAAGAGATGTAACCTTAAATAAACTGTTAAATTTTTGTTATATTACTTTTTTTTATTTCATGTTTTTGTTATTGAATATTGCTCATATTAAATAATAAAATAAAATATTGATGAGATACGATTTAGGTGACTGGTTCAACAACTCTCTTCAAATTATGTAAAATTGCACAAGCTGAACAGAAATTTAAATGACAAATTAGTTTAGTTTATTTAAACAGATGTAACAAAAATATTGGAATAGAATGAGAATAAATGCAAACACGAAGAGATTAATGTTTTTATTATATGTAACGTAAAACAGGATAAAGCAATTAGCAAATTTAAAATGCTGCAGAAAGCATCCGAAGCGTTTTTTTACCGAACCAAATAACTGAAGAATTAAAAAAATTCATATTTTGCTTTACCTCTTTTTTTTTAACTATACTCAATTTGTCAAATAAAATAATATGCGATATTTTATATTAGTTTCGTTATGGTTTTTCGCTATGGCATTTTAATGAACACATATATACATCATATGCGCATTGCTTAATCTATTTTATAATCATAATAATTAATCAACAACATTAACAATTTAAATAATTCTAGATGAGATCATAATAAATAAATTAATATATAATAGGCAATTAGCGCTTATGGTATAATACAAAACTTTACATTAGAAAATATGTACATGACATTACATCACACTAAAGATATTGTAACTGTATTTTTAGTTAATTACAATTACAAATCATATTTTCGAATGTTCTATTTCATTAGAATTCTGAAAAGTAGATTATAATCTTATTTATTGTACATTTGTTATTTATTTAATATCTTATTTTAATTATGATTGACAATTGATTATGATTGATAAACAAGACACACACACACACACACACACACACACTCTCTCTCTCTCTCTCTCTCTCTCTCTCTCTCACTCTGAAAAAATATTTTATAACTAATTCTTTTAATTTTTTAATAAAAGAAGTTTAGTTCTGATATTTTTAATGGGCGACATATTTTTTCTATTAATTTTAAATATATGTCCTCGTGTACGTATTGAATATAAAAATTTTTTCCTCTTAGCTAATTTTTTTGTTAGAAAGTTTGTTTTTTCATATTTTTTTCATATCTTTTAATCATGCAAAATTGTTTCTATTTTTTATAATATGTCATTCTATAGTAACAGCCACATATAACACTATTGTAAAAAGATAATTAATTTATCGTGAAAACTTCATATCAGAAGATGCAAAATTCTCTTCATTTAAGTTATTTTGCAACGACTAAAATAGGACCAATATAAAAGATGCAAGACGATATAATTTAGTTTTCTAAATGAAAATTATAAACATTAGATTTGTGAAGTATAATCTAATATTATCACAATAAAAATAATGACGTATTTAACCTCGTTCTTTTACACTGTTGTTTTTAATTGTCTATTTTTAATTTGTTGTCAGTATTCATCCGAATACAATCAATTGTACTGCTCTACATTTACAATTTTAGTAGTTCACAATATTTTTTACATAGACAGCATTGTTTTTTAAGGAGATCCTAAAGACGATTAATCATATTGAAAATTGAAAGATTTTTTGTATGTCCATGGGATCTCCTTTGTCACCAATCTTAGCGGATCTTGTCATTCAAGATTTAGAAAATCACATTCTGTAGAACGTCAACATAAATATTCCTGTATTATCGGTATGCGGATGACATTTTACTTGTTGTTTCTAACAATCAGATCTATGTAATATTAGACAAGTTTAACTCGTATCATGACAGATTGAGATTCACAGTTGAGCACAATTGTGAAGGTATTGTGGATTTTCTGAATGTTAGTTTGAGGATTGTTGAGAGTCTCATAAGATTTGATAATTATAAGAAACCAACGAATTCGGGACGCTATTTAAATTACAAATCTAACTACCCAATAGAACACAAAAAAGGGGTGATAATCAGCTCAGAATCCTTTTCCTTGCCGGATTATCATAAGAAAAATATTGAATCTGATCGATGTTTTGCTCTCTAATGGCTATCCTTTAAATTTTATCTTCGCCACAATTAATAGCAGAATAACCTTGTCGAGGAAAAAAAATTTATACTATACTAATACAACTAAGAACTTCAATGATCCGAATAATAATAATCCAAAGAATTACTTTACGATACCTTACATGCACGAAATTTCAGAAAATTTTAAATCGGTGGCCGAAAAGAATAATTTGAAAGTAGCTTATAAACCTATGAACACGTTAAGGTCGGTCATCAGATTAAGTAAGGATAAATAGACATGGAACATTGTAATGTTGTATATAAAATAAGTTGCCTCGATTGCGATGTTTCATATATTGGTCAAATTAAAAGGAAAATTAAAACAAGGAGCGAATATTAAGAGATCCAAAAGCTCATGTACAGTAATGTCGGAACATCAGTTGGAATATGGATATGAATTGGACTGGGAGAATATTTCAGTGTTAGATTCGGAACCATGTTTTCAAAAAAGATTCATGATATGATATTCATTAAAAAACAAACCAAAGCTATTAACATACAAAATGATATAGATCACCTGAAGCATACTTTCCTTTACTTAATATAGCTTCCCCCACTTGACTCCAGAATTACCCTCTCCTTCGGTTTTTCGACGAAAATTGTTTATAAATTGTACTGTCATGATTGTACTGTCTGAGTTCAACATACAGTCTCCGATATTCTATTCGTTAACACAAGTTCACATCCTGATAGGATTCATAAAAATTATTGCACATAGGTAAGATATTAATATACTTTCTTAATTGTAACTTTGATTCATTAATTTTACTATATTCATTTCATTAGAATCTGGAAATTATATGTGAATAACCAAAGAGGACTAGCGATAGGACTAATTAATTGAAATTTGACAATAGATAGTTTAACAAGATATATACGACATTATATTCGACTTCCTTCTCTTTGAAGATTTAACAAAGATTTCTCAGCAAAGATTTCTTGTTGTAAACGTTTGAAAAAAAAAATTTTTTTTCTTACAATTTATAACTCGGCATTTTATACTCTTTATATTATTCTGCGACTTTGTATTATATGCGTTATTCAGAATTTGTAATTTCGTAATACTGAAGATGACCTAATTTAAGGTCGAAACGTTTATTTTTTCCAATTGTTACATAATTAAAATATAATAAATTTTCGCTACAAACATCTTGCGTTGTGGTATATGCTGTTAGGAGAATTTCTCATTTTCATATTGAAAATAGCACTTATATCCAGACGATTTACGCCCTGATTAAAATTGCGGACAAAAAAGGATAGAAAATGCATTCTGTTTCTGTCTGCTTTACTATGTTTCTTAAACTGCATTTACGGATAGAATGTGTTCACGCAATTTATCAGTTCCTGCAAAAATAGATAGACATACTGCGATTCCTGTCCATTTCTGTCCGCCGATACGGATACGCATCCTATTCTTTTCTGTCCGCCGATACGGATACGCATTCTATCCGCTTCTGTCTGCCGATACGGATAAGCTTCCGAGAAAAATACACATCTGGATACTTCGTATCATCGACGGCAATCATAGGGACGCAAACTTCCTTAACGGAGACCACTGCGCAAGATCACTCATGTCATTTAACCGTGGATAATACTCGACACCTGAACATCAACTTTCCTGATAGAATAACATCTGGATACCGAGTTCCTCGACAGTGACCCTTAGGACCCTTGTCTAATGTCAACTAGAGATCCCTCTGAGACACTTGGACACTCCTTTTCCAGAATCGCGAGTTACTTGCAATTTCATTAAGCAACATCCTAACATCACCCTCGTTATCCCCCCAATACTCGGATGTCGCTTTCTCAAAGAAAAACATTAGTTCCTTGTCAGCAAATCTAGACGACATATTGTTCTTCGACGGTGAACATGTAGTTACTGATTTCCTCGGCGGACCTAGATGACATCAAAACATTCCGTTCCTCGACGGCGAACACGTAGACGATATTTAAACGCGTTTTTACATGAAAAGAATCTGTAAGAAAAAACATTGGGTCGGCTCTGCAAATCGAGATAATAAGCATTAGTTGACGACTACTGAGATTAGGATAAAAAGTAACTTTTCGTTACATTTCCATTATTATTTTTTTAAATCTACAATCGCCAATCACAGCGAACTAGAAGCTTTTCTAGTCTCAAGCTATGCACTGTAAAAAATTGTTGTGTAAAATCGCAACTATTATAGTGGATAATTTTGAGACCCATTATAATAGTTGTAAACGTCCACATGTAAATTTGCAATATGCAAATAAAAATAATTTCTTGATTTGTGAACTAAGCAGATTGTGAAAGTATAATTACAATGTGTAATTACAGGAACGATAATATGGCAATATATTTCGCATTATACATTTAACAGCAATACGCGAAAAATTTCTATTACATTATGTAATACTACTAAAATGGATAATTACAGAAAATATTCAAAATATCCTGCTATTTACATAATTTGCAATATAAAATAAGATATATTTATACAATAAAATTTTATACAATAAAATTTACATAATTTTTGTGGACTTACATAATTTCTGTAAAATTGCATGATTTTTTATATGTACAAGACTAATCATGTAATCTATTTTATTATATATGTGTAAACAATTTTTTTTATAGTGTAAGTGGCTTGGGTCCAATCATGTACAAAGTAACGATAAAAGTAACTGTAAAATTCGTTATCAAAAAACCGTTATCAAAAAATGTGTAACTTCTTTACCGTTACAGTTACCAAAGAAAAAAAGTATCGCAATTATTAGTAAAATTATCAAAAAAGTAACTTGTAACTGTAATTTCGTTACAAATAACGAGTTACTTCCGTTCCTTGGTAATTGTGGACAGATGCTGATAGAAATCTACAGAACGAGGACAAAAACGGATAGGATTCCTATACGTAATTGCGGACAGATGCAGGTGAATTGTGATTACGTACAGGATGCAGACAGTAACGGATAGAATCTATTACTGCAAATGCGGATTTTCTATTTGCAGATTGTGTTTGGATAGAACGGACAGCTTACGGTTAAAATTGGATAGAAATCCTATCCGTTTCTATCCGTTTTTCTTTGTTATTTTAATTAGGGCGTATCATTGACACATTCCCAGGTAGCAAAGTTTGACGTGTTTTGGGCCTTTACTGATCATTATTGACATCTTAATAAAGTTAAATTAACATTCGAATGTCACAAACGATTGACGTCATCGTGAGCCGTCATTTTGACGTTATATCTTGGTCCTTTACTAACATGATACTATCCAACTGGCGACTTATGACGTCAATATGACGTCACGGAATGGCATTACAAAAATGACGTCAATATAATGTCACGAAATGACGTCAAATAAAATCTGGCTGCTTTTTGGTCACTTGACATCATTTGTACAAACATGACTTGAATTTGATGTCAAAATGACGAACTTTGCTATCTGAGTTACTACATCAATATCTTACTCACGCACGCCACATATACACATAAATTTTCGTACAATAATTACATTTTAAATAGACGTCTAAATCCAATTTTGAGAACTCCACACTGTTTCTTTATGCAAACTACTAGTCTATGGACTACTATTTAAATACAATTTACACAGCTTTTATATGAAACAAATGTTGTTACGACGTGAGAATTCTGGAGCGCCATATTGGACTAAGAAATGGTAAAAGTCTCAATTTCGAAATTGTCATTCTCAGCATAAACTCCACCTCACAGATGCATATACTCTAATCCTGGAAAAGGATTTTGAAATTAATAAGAAAAGAAAAAAGTAACTGTTGAAAAAAGTAACAAAAATTATATAGGTTTATTTTCGATAATTTATTTCGAATATAGACGACTTTAGGATCTCCTTAAGGAAATGAAAATCGATCTTTAGCTGACTGGGTCAGGTTTGTTTTCCGAGATGTCCAGAAAAACTTATAATAACATTTACAATGTTACTGTAATATTAACGAGACGTTTTATTCTCGTTATAATATTTCTGGAATAATCTATGGGCGTTATTGAATAATGTTATACATAATGATCTATTTTTCTTTATTAGTCAGCAATCGATTCGATCAGAAAAGAATTAACAGAAAAAAGATTTGTTCCACATACTCTATTCTTCTCCGAATATCAAACTTCAAATTGTATTCGAGTTTCATTAAATATCGGATGCTATCTAAGTTCAGTTTTTCTTTTCCGATTTTAACTCTTCCGTTAAAATTTTATTTATTTGATATTGATTTTTATTTTATATTGATTGATTCTTTTATTTGATATTGATTAAATACCATTACTTTTCTAGGATTGCTCATACTCTTTTCATACGTTTCATTCAGACAGTACCCAAGTAATACACAATGTGATATTAAATTAATGTCAAGTTCTCTATATCAATTTTATCGTGACAATCGAATGTTACTCAAGTATATAATCTTTATCGCACTTGATATGTTTTCATAAGATTTTTATGAAATACAACAAATTAAATCAATAATGACATCGTTATTCTATTCTAATAGAATGTCCCAAGTTCGAGAATAATATTATTGCAGCGTGAAATTTCGTAAAAAATTAAATAATAAAAGTGTAAGCCATTTTTTTTCATAAAATAATTTTCGTAAAATTTTTAAATATAAACCTAATTTAATAGTTTGACTGATAAGCATTGACTCATAAGCATTAGTTAAAAAGTCATCTGTCCGTGTAATGTGCATGCAATAGTATTCGATACTAAACAAAACCTTGCCAAGCAATTGTATGCACACTATCACATATCTTTTTAACTAATGTTTATGATGAGTTAAACTTTAAACATTTATTATAACATTTATTTAAACATTGATTTAAATAACTACTTTACGAAAAGAATGACTAATACTTTTATCACTTAATTTTTCAAGAAATTTCACGCTACAATATTATTCTCAAATTTCGTGACATTCTATATAATACGTGTTAATTATAGACTACACAATCAGCACACCGCAGGGAAGGTCTTTTAGATAAGAGTCTAATTTTTTCACTTAGTAACTTCTAGAAATTTTGTAGTGACCATGAAATATACATTATTTACCGATAAGTTTTTTTAAACAAAAATAAATTGACATAAATCATCATAACTTGTTTGTGAATTGTAGTATAACAAGGAGTAGCGAGATATGAATATTAAAGTTGCAGCATTTCTTTTGGATACAAACTGAAACTAACGAATATCTGGCCAATACTAGAGAGAAAAAAGAGAAGATATGCCTCGCTAGGCGCGAGCGTCCTGTTTCTCGGCTATTACAAAAGAAACTCAATTTCAATGTTGGGACGAGGCCAAATATATAAGCATGCGCCAATTAACGGAATTCAGTTCGCTCGTGGCAATGCGTTCAACTAGGTACTCGACTGACCAAGTTTCATGCAGTCATAGAATAGTTATCAACATGTTTAGTAGGGCGTGATAAAAAAAACAATATAGAAAAATACATGTTTGGAGGAAGGCCAAAAAAAGCAGTCACGTATCTTTGTGCAATTTTTTTTTCAATTTGGCGACTAAATAAATAAGGTAGATACCTATATTCTATAAATAAATTTCTTTACATTATTAATTATCGCATAATTGTCAGTTTCGCATGATTAAAGATCAACATATAAAGTTCGATAAAATAACTGTTACGACTTATTCTAAAAAAATTTAAATAAATTCCAAAAACGTATTTAAAATATTAAATAAAAAATAGAGGTTAAAAGAAGTTATTTAAAATAATAAATACTGAATAACTGCTTTATTTTTATTTAATTTTGATATACATTTTAAATGAAACTTTTTTTTTAAACATGACCGATCCCTGATACACCTTATTTAGAATAAAAAAATATAAGTTCTAGAAACTTATTAGGTGTTGGAATTAATTCGTAGCGTTTTACAAGTGATGGGAAGTACTTTCATTAATGTATTTTTTAATGCTCATGTGAAATAAATAACATTCTTTCATTAAAAAACGCTACGAATTAATTCCAACACCTAATATTTAAAATATAAAAACATTGGAGCCGATAAAAAACTAGGAGGAGGTTTGCCTACAAATCGATTGTCTACAATATCATTTGTCTACATCACTTTTGCCGACAGTTCGTTTGCACACAAAAATTGTTGCCTACAGCTCGATTGCCTACATGCACACTATTCTCTGCTTTAAAAACACAAATTCTGTTTTAAAACACAAATTATCTGCTTTAAAAATATAAATTATTTTCTTACTTAACCTTAATTTTATATATGTGCGCAAAAATGCTTGTAAGCAAACAAGCTGTAGATAATAATTCCTATAGACAATAATACAGATAGGCAAAATGACTTCATTTCTGAAATTTTTATTTGTACGCAAAAATGTATGTAGGCAATCGAACTGTAGGCAATAATTTTTGTGCGCAAACGAATTATCATTGAAAGTGATATAGGTAAACGATGCTGTAGACAATCGTTCGTAGGCGCCATTTTCTAAAAAACTGTATGACTTATTTAAAATAAAAAAGGTTCCGAAAACTTATTTGCACCCAGAAAAAAGTTTTTTTGATTTATTGAAAAAAAAATTTGCTTGAATCAAAGAAATTTGTGCTATACGGTTAAAAAAATATTCTTTGATTTGAATGGCATTTCTTTAAATTTTTATTTTCCTCAAAGATATTGTCTTCGACTTAAAAAAAACAACGAAAGAAATGATTTCTTCAATTTAAACATAATTTTTCCTTGAGTTAAAAATATTAAATAAGAATTAAATAGTCAGAAGAAATTATTTAAAATAATAAATATTAAATAACTTTTTTATTTTTTTATTTAAAATATATGTTTTAAATAATTTTATTTTAAATATAATCGCGAGCCCTCTAGCCCAACGTACATTATTATTGCAGCAATGTCGATTATTATAGATTAAATAAAACAACATTGTTCAGTATAAAATTATTTTTAAAATTGTTTTATAGCCGATTTGTACATCATTATATGTCATACATTTACAACAATTAACACGACACTGTAGGAATTTTACTACACATCACGTACGTAAGCTTATCTTTATGCATAACGTAACAAAAACATTACTTTCCTTACAGATACCGTCAACCGTCTTCATCAACCGTCCTCAGTCTCGTCTATTGCCGGCACGTTCAACAGGTGATCTCTCTAGTCATTGAAATTAATTAATTAATTAATTAATCAATTAATTAGATTCTTGAATGTATAATTTTGAGTTCTTACAATATTTCTTTTTGTATAGAATACACAAATTGTTTTATTTAGAAAATTCTTTTGTTTTCTTTTTTCTTTTATTCAAATTTATTATTGCCCAATAATCCATTTCAGTTTTATCAAATTTTATTTTTAAAATATTCTATAGAATATAAAAAACAATATTTTACAAAACATAAGAAATAAAAACATTCTTTTATTTTGAAACACAGCTTCAAAGCAGTGTTAGACAAAATTAAAAATTAATGATTACGGTTAAAAATTTAATTTTTGATTATAATAAACAATTAAAATTTTTTAGTTGCCTTCAAAATCTTAAGTATTAATCAATTAAATTTTTAATTTGCAATTTTAATCGATTAAAAAGTCATTACATGTAACTGTGATTAATTTAATCGATCAATTAACAATCATTATTTGCTGTAAATTAAAAAAATCAATCGTTAATTATTAATCATTTGTGTTTTGTTAAGCACAGATTAAATCTACTTAATTAGTTTAACATTTTTTTCGGTAAAAAGAAATTTTTCACGTATTGTACGTTTTAAATATTTACATAAAAACGAAATAATTATTATATATAAACTATTATATCACATAAAAGAAAAAAACTTAAATAGACTATTAACTGTTAAGGTATCAGAACCGAATAAATTTTGTTAAATCCTGATATTGGGCTTTATTACATGAATGTATAATAATATATCAAATTAAAAGTAAATTAAAAATAACAGAAAGTAAACGTAAAGTTTTAAAATTATTAATCATAGAAAATAAATTCCGTAGGACTTACTCTACTCTCAAATATTACAATTATCTTTAATTTTATTTATAATTAACTCTTTAATCTTTGGAAATTTCTAGCTATTTGAATTTTATATTTTGACTTCTTAAAAGATAGCATTGAAAATTGTTATTCTCTGGCGTAAATTCCACACATAACGAACAAATAATAACAGCTATAATAATAATCATCATATAAGTAGGTCTTATTTAATAAGTATATTGTTTTAAAAAAAGTATATAATTATTTCAAAAAATTGATTTATTAATTATTTTCCAGTTAGGAAGTTGAATAATATTATAATAAATTATAAAACATTATATACTGGTAAATTTTGCAGCGAATTGTTATAACAATGGCTCATATACACAAGTTTTTGTTGTGTTAAACATATAAACAAACATATTGCTACCGATTCCAAATTTTTAATCCCTTTTCATCTACTGTGATACATCTTTTAAGCATATACTGCAGGCTTAAAGCGAATTTTAAAGTAATAAATTTATTTAGTGCTGGGCTTTTTATTGAGATCAAGTATCTTATTTGATGTGTTGAAGAACATAATTGCGAACATCTGAGCGTTGTTACGATGAATCATCACAGTGTAATGAATTGTTACAAAATAAGCTAAGAAAATAAGTTAAGAAATATAAACAGCTGTGTGATACTTTGTAGAGTTAACTCATCTCAGTATGATTCGTATATTCGTACTGGTAACATACACCTAAGATCGAAAAACATTATAAAATGAAAAATAACAAATAATTTCTAAATATTCCTTTAATTTTTCTTTTTTTATTTATTTTTTATTTTGTTGTAAGTGTTGTATATACCAGAGGATTCGGTATATACACCGGTATATATACCGCACTTACAACAAAAATTTAATTTATTAAGTATTATTTACTATTTTTAACATAAATGGACTATGTCAGTAGAAACTTTGTACTATCTACTACTATGAAAAAAATATTAAAAATCCGAAATATTTATTTTTTGTATTAAAAAAAAAGAACTTTTTGAAACTATTGATAATTTGAATAGCTTTCCGATATGACAAATACGTTCTTTAATAGATTATAAATCCAGATAGCAAAGTGTCTCAGCACAAATTTGTGATTATTTATGATGTTGGCAACTTGATGCAACCATGGAAAAGAATCATCGGATCATTTGTATCCGTTCTTTTTTCACAGTTAATATAATTTACTATTTTACTATTAATAGGCGCATCTCAAAACTAACATTAGTAAGCGTGGTCATTTTGATCGAAATATATTCTTGCGCACATACACACACACATACACACACACACACACACACACACACACACACATATGTTATAACTCGGATACATATATGATTATAATTACTATAATATAAGTAATAATTAATAAGAAAAAATGTTTTGATAATGCTTTATATTAATCAATTAAAAACAAAGAAACGTAATAATTACTGGAAATAATTATATTTATATGATATTTTAATTTTAATTTTACCTTTTTTTATTTGTTAAAATTATTGATATGTAACAAAATAATAAGAAAATTATAATAATTTTACTTTTTATTTATAAAAATATAATAATGACAGAGGCTGGCGAAGACAAGAAATACTACGTAAGCGCGCACTACGGTTTTTTAGACGTTACAAATATATCAAATTTTATATAGATAAGCGTGTTTACGTCATCTATTTTCGCATACTATATGAAAAAACATACATTAACAAACATTTACGTAAAGATAAAAATATAATAGTATTTGTCATCAATAAAAGATATAAATTAAAAAATATAAATAAAAGATAGAAGAGTACAGCAAAATAATCACTCCCGAGTTAAACGCTAAAGAAGACTAAATCTAGGATTGAAATATGTATGTCGCAGCTTTTTTGCAAAATTAATCTTTTCATAAAGGCTAACTTTTAGCCTCTTAACCGCAAAACGGCATTTTTTTGGCATAACCGCCCCAAACCAATCAGCACTAATCTATACTTATCTCTAATGTCTACCAGATAATGATTGTATTACATAACAGATGATGATTGTATTACGTAGTAATACTTTAATCAACTTTAATGCTCCATATCTCGCTTCGCAGAGCAGTCCCGGACATTTTTCTAACAATTTAATCAACTTTAACGCTCTACATCTCGCTTCGCAGAGCAGTTCCGGACATTTTTCAGATTCTTTAATTTTACACAAAAACGCATCGAATGAGCCTAATTTCACCGAAATTGGAGGTAAGCTCTTCTGAAGAATTAGCAAATTTGTTTTTATTTGATAGTTACTATTATTGTTCTAGATTGATTAATAATACACATTTTACAAAAAGGCTAACGAAATATTTAGCTTTTTTGCGTAAAGCCTAGAATTTACGTAAAAAGGCTAGACGATTCGTTAGCCTTTTTGCAGAATATGTATCATTAACCAATAAAGCTGATGTGAGTTAGTCTTTTCGCGAAAAGCCTAAGTGCTTCAACCTACTTGAGAAACTATTGTTAATTTTGCAAAAAGGCGCCGTTTTGCAAAATCTGAAAAAGAATTTTGCATAAAGGCTTGCCTTTTCATGAAAAGGCTAATTTCGCAAAAAGGCTGCGACATATAAGATAAATAGGTCACGAATTATATGTATAAATTGTTTACAAACTGTATTTCTAAATCGCTCTCGTAAATATATAAATTCACGCTCTAATAATCGTAAAGGCAATTTAGTTCTGTATAAACAATAAAGTTATGTATATATATTTCGACTCACATTTAAGCCAGTTCGATAACGGTTGCATGACATGAGTAATCAAAGTCTCAATACTATAGTATAAATAAAACGTAATAAATGTCATATATGGAAATTAAAAATACAGTCAAAGAGTAAAAAATAATAATGTAGTAATATTGTAATAAGATTAAAAATAAAACGCTTATATAAAAGACACTCATATTTTATAGCAATAATCAACTAAATAGCGATACATCAACTAAATAATAGAGAAGCATCACTTACGATTCAAAATTATATGTTAAACTAATATATATACATGCAGGGAATGGAAGTAACTTATTATTGTAACTTATTACTGCGGTTACTTAGTTACTTAGTTATCTTATTGTAATAACGATTTGGTAATGCTGTTACATATTTTTTTTTATGATAATATATTATCAGAGTTGGAACAGTCAATAATTACTTATAATTGATTGGAAAAGTCATTCGTTACTAAAAAAAATAACTCGCAGTTTGTAATTTATTTTTTAATGTAACTTGTAACAGAGTAAATTTACGTTACTCGTTATTTATTCACACAAAAAAATAAATTCTTAAAGAAATGCATAAATCTTTAATCCAAGAATATTTTATGCTTAGAATAGCGTCAAGAATAAACATTTTCCAATTAACAATAAATTATTCGTAAATTAAAATAACTCTGCGTAACTAAATAATTGATTTTATTAGAATTATATAATAATTTTAGAAACAAGAATACAATATACTTTGCATAAATCTATTTATTATTGATGCCAATGAATATTTATAATTGAAAAGAATATTTTATACTTAAATGAAAATAAACAGTATTCAAGAATAAAAATGTACATAAATCAGGAATTCATTTTTTTCTGTGTGACTTTTTTCAGTAAATAACACGTAATGACAATCTTTTGACCTTTCAAAGTGACTTCCCTAATTTTAGCGTCACCGCACTCAAAGAAAAATTTCTTCGATTCAAAAAAATATTTCTTTGCTGTACGGTTAAAGAAAAAATTTCTTTAATTTGAACGTAATACCAAAATTTATTTGATTTCAATGATTGAAAAAATAATGTTTAAATCAAAGAAATAATATTCAAATTAAAGAAATTTTTTAATTAAAATAATCAAATAAATTTTTTTATTTGATTTCAAAAAATAATGTTCAAATCCAAGAAATGACGTTTAAATTAAAGAAATTTTTTTTTAACCGTATAACAAAGAAACATTTTTTTAAATCAAAAAACCTTTTTCTGAATGCACACGCGTTTAATTAATTATCACTATCATCATAAAAAAATTATGATATCATTAGCAATCTATTCGTAACGCTTTTTAAACTTTTACGAATTATCTTCAAAGATATCAGAAGATTTGCGAATTATCATTGCCGTGTTTTCATTGCTAATGCTAAGGTTTCGTAAACCTTGTTGTTCATTTTATTAAAAATAGTATACTAATACTGAGCTGCTCCTCCAGAAAACTTCATTTATGTAGAAAATTATTATAAAAAGTAACTGTAAAAGTAACGAAAAAGTAACTCTTCCATTTCCTATACATATGTATTCTTATAAATAAATTTAACTCAGAACATATAATTGCGCAATTACTTTAGGACTTTCAATTAGGAATCTGTGCGGAAGAGAACAAATTTTCGATATAAAACAAAATACGTAATACCAATATGATGATATGATAATTGAAATGATTACGAAATATCAAAGTCTGTTCCTTCACACATAATTGTCGCCTCTCTTTAATTTTCCTACTTTTTTTTGGTTGTATGTTCCAAAATTCGCTGCTAGTATTGAAAATCTATACTGCACGTATACTTACTGCACATCTATACTGCACATAAACTTAAATAGTCTTTTAATGTTGGCTGCTGATAGACTATGATAGACTGATAGTGAATTTTGGAAACAGCGTTTGTATCGAATTAACTGATATCTAGGTTTTAAATCTGATATGCTACAATACGATGTGACCATAGTCCACCAACCTACCTTAGGACTTTGCCTCTAAGATAAGAATAGAAGTGAGACTAGATTCTATT
>NW_011627476.1:641374-653727 GCF_000204515.1 Acromyrmex echinatior | reverse complement strand
AAAGATAATTTTTTATTTTGAAATTGTTATCACAAATCTTACAACGAAAACTCATGAAAACTCAAAGTTTCAACGCAAATGTCAAATATTAAAAGAGTAATGATATTTTTGAAACATCCCTACTTTCAACACACATACACACACACACACACACACACACACACACACAATCAATTTGAAATATTAATAATCCCTTCACATTTAATTAGAAGCATTTAAAAACCTGTAAAGTACTTATTGCGAATAATAATAATATAAATTAAAGAATAAAAAGAGTAAAAAGAGAACAGATCATCATAATACAAAAAAATTAAAGGACAAACTACGAAAACAATCAACACGGATCGAAGTCAAAATTTAAAATAATTATTAAACAATTATTTTAATATATTATATAAAAAATTCTTTTAATATATGAAAAAGGACATCTGTAATACAGTACAAACAAAAAATTTTAAGTAAGATACTTTTATAAAATATATGATTATAATTGAACTAGAGGCTTTGTTACAGTCTCTTCAACATTATCATTATTAATATTAGGTGTTGGAATTAATTCGTAGCGTTTTACAAGTGATGGGAAGTACTTTCATTAATGTATTTTTTAATGCTCATGTGAAATAAATAACATTCTTTCATTAAAAAACGCTACGAATTAATTCCAACACCTAATATAATGGTTAATGTAATGGTTACATACGTTAAAAACATCTGTCATTATTCATTGGCACAAATTTATGTATGAATTATCTATCTATTACGTTATCTATTATATGTATAGCATATATATAAGATATTCCAAAATTTGAGGATATAAGATTGTAGCGTGAAAGTTCGTGAAAAATTATAAATAATGAAAGTACATATTATTTTTTTAAATAAAGTAGTTTTTAAGTATATATATTTAAGGTACAAACAATCCTAAACATTCATTAAAAAGTCCTTTGTATCACACGTACCACATACATGATAGTATGTGTACAGCGACAATATTTAGTATCACTGATTGCAAAGTTAACATCTATTATTGTATATAATAAGGTTTTGATTTTGGATTATTTAAGCCCTTTGCTAAACGTTTGGTACGAAACCTGACTTAGCTTTAGATTAAATCTCTTTTTTTTTTAATGATCTGACCTAAAATAGGCCACTTGTTTGGTATAAAATGTGTGTTACTCGAACTAAAAGCTTACTAATCTTTCAAAGCTTATTAAGAAGACTAATTTTCTTGCTAAGATAAAGGCACAATAGCTAAAAGTGTAACTGGTGAACAGCGCTGAGACTGAGAAAATACTTCAGATCGCTTATGTAAACAGTTGGTGACCTTCTTTGAGATACCATATAGGTCAGGCCGCACATATGTCTTTCGAAACATATGTTTTCTAAACATAATCAGACATTAGATGAACAAATAATTTTTTAAACAACATTTAAGTCTGGTACATTTTAAATTCTTACACTTAAAAAACTGTTTTATAAAAAAGAAAATGGCATTTTTTATTCAGAGATCCGGAATTGAAATCGAAAACCGTTCTATAGCCCTTTTTTTTTGGTGAACCGAAACTGAAACTAAATTCTATAAAGTTAATAAGAGATGACTCCTTTTGCCTACAAATCGATTGCCTACAGCTCGATTGTCTACATTACTTTTGTTGACATTTGCGCACAAAAATTATTTCCTATACAGTCCGATTGCCTACAAGCACTTTTACGTACAAATAAAAATTTCAGAGACGAAATCACATTTGCCTACATGTATTATTGTCTACAGGTCGATTGCCTACAGCTCAATTGCTTATGAAGCATTTTACCTCTCTTAGGTGGCTTCATTAATTTATAAATTTGATAAAAGGGAAACTGGATTAAAAAAATGATTTGTATTAGCTGATAAAAACATTTAATAATCCTTAATAAGTAATATAAATATAATATATTTTTAACTGTGTGTTTAATATATCGTTTCTGATAAAATATGCTTGGTATAACTCATGTAAAAATGTTAAATTAAAAAATTAAAAATTTATCTCAACTATATGAAAATTTTCTGTCTTCAAAAACTTGCTGCCTTAGACAAATGCCTTGTTTGCATTAATCCATCACTGTCTACGAGCACTTTTGTGCAAATATAATATAAAATTAAGGTTAAGTTAAGTAAGAAAATAATTTGTATTTTTAATGCAGAGGATTTGTGTTTTAAAGTAAAGAATTTGTTTTAAAACAAAGAATTTTTGTTTTCAAAGTAAAAAATTTGTATTTTAAAACAGAATTTGTGTTTTTAAAACAATGAATAATACATGTAACAATCGTTGTAACAATCGAGTTGTAAGCAATAATACATGTACACTCTCAGAAAGGATTTCTAATATCGAGAAAAAAAATTCTTGACGTACTTAATCTTATCTCAACTATATGCAGTATAAATATAAAATTATAATTTATATTAAGATTAAATTAATAATTTTTATTCTATTCTACTTAATCTTATCTCAACTATATGCAGTATAAATATAAAATTATAATTTATATTAAGATTAAATTAATAATTTTTATTCTATTCCCCTCGAATAAAATAAGATGGACTTCTTGTCTTGAGACGAGTATAACACATATAAATTTAGGTTTATATATTCTTACGTTTAGAATAGTCTATCCAGTGTTATACATATATGTAATGATATAGTATGGCAGCGAAGCTTTAGTGGTGTAGTGCGCTAGCTGAAAGATACACGAAACAAGAGATCCTGAGTTCAAGTTTCGGCTGAGCCTAATTGCCGAAAAATGTAAGATTACTAACATTCTGCAAATTTCGTATGGAATAAGAAATTTCCTTTAGATCGGTGTTTAAAGGAATCCTAAAGTGAAACTCTGATGAAGTCATGGTGAGATCGCTATTTTTCCAGCGCATCGACATGTCTTTATATACTACCGCATCAATATTTCACGCAACCTGTGATACGCACGTTGCAAATTCATGTCGCAATTTTCGTATAACAAATTCGTTGCAATAAAGCGTGTAAGTCTAATTTTAAGAACTCGACGTTACTTGTTCACGTACAAACTATGTGTGTTTGTGAGTTACTATTTCGTAAGTAAAGATAGCAAAACTTTCGTATCAAGCAAATGTTGTCATACACAATGTTGATTTGACAGCTTGAGAGATGCTATGTTATACTAAAAAATGATGAAAAATTATAAATATAAATTTCAAAACTTTTATTTATGCCGTTTTTGCATAAATTCTACCTCATAAATACGTATTAATGCGTATACTATTTAATCCTGAAAAAGGATTTTCGAATCGGAAAGAGAAAAAAAATATTCGTTATATAAAAATTATATGATTTAGTTGGTAATACAGACGACTTTAAGATCCCCTTAATGTTAAATATTTATTGTATCTAACCTAAATTTTTTTATTAAGAAAATTAATGAAATAGCATCAAGAATATTTTATTCTTATATAGATTTTCGAATTTTTCATTTAAGAAGAAAATATTCTTTTTTAAAAAATAAATACGATTGGCTTTATATCTTATTTATCTTATCTTATCTTATTTTATTCTAAATCGAGGAGTAATAGCATTGAATACATATATAATTCTTTCCTATAGATATAGGCAAACATGACTTCATATCTGAAACTTTTATTTGTGCGCAAAAGTGCATGTAGGCAATTTCATTTTGATGCGCAAACGATACTGTAGGCAAATAGGATTCTCTCAGATAATATCAAAATTATAACTAACTCAATAAAATCATTTTTGGTTTAATTTTTTTTTGTTCTTTTTCCGATTCTTAATCTACACATCTAAAAATAAAATCTATTCTTTATATCTTGAACTGATTAGTTCAATTAATGAATTATTTGTCTTTCTCCTTCCATTAAAGAAAGAAAATAATCTCTAAATTAGTACAGCTAATTTATGGACACATGAAAAGGATGAGTTCATATTATCGTCACATTGTGATTCAAATCCTTGCATATCATATGTACACAAAGTACATGTATAAAGCACGTGTGTGCTAAATAATATATTTTTCTATAATATATTTTTATTTCGTTCTATATATACACACACGCGCGCGGGCGCGTAATCAGGGCTCGGTCTTATCTCAAATAAATTTATTTCAAATATGTATTTTAAATTTAAAAAAATTAAGACGTTATTTACGTATTTATTATTTTAAATAACTTCTTTTGATTTATTTTTTATTTAATATTTTAAATAAGTTGTATCCGTTTTTTATCGATTTTGTATTTTAAATAATTTTCTGGAAAACCTATTTTATATTTTTTATTTTAAAGAAATTGAAGAATCAATTATGTTACCGATTCGTTACAAATAAAAATAACGATGAGTAATTAAATTATAGTATATTTATGATGAAGTATAGCATGTGTGGGATACAAGATATACCCATATATGATTCATGTTTCAATTTTCCACCTGTGGTACGCAAAGGGTTAATACTATTAAATATTAATTATAGGCTATAGTTATAAAAAAACTGAAACGTTATACTTATAAATATATATTCATATATTTAAATAAACAAAATCATTAAAATATTTTGTATTTACAATACTATTTGAAACGTTTATTTAAAGTACAATTTTTTATTTTATATTTTAAGTAAGTTTATGAAATCAATTTCTTTTAAAATAAAAAATTGCCTTCAAAAACTTATTTAAAATAAAAGACAAATTATTTTTCTATTTAAATAAAAGTTATTCTATATTCTAAATAAATTAATGTATTTTCAGGTCCTATTTTATATTTTAAATAATTTCTTGTGACCTATTTTTTATTTTAAATAAATCATATCAGTTATTTTACCGAGCCCTGAGTTTAATAGAATAAATATAGAAAAAAAGTAATTTTAAATTTAACTACTCTCTTATCTCGCGAGTAACTACATAATCGAAAAAATCTTAAAAAATTGTAATTTTTAACTTTTCGATTTTCTTCACTAATCAAGTAACCGGAATATTTATTCGATATTTTATTAAACCTACACCGGAACTAAATTAAAAAAAATCTTTCGATCCGAATCCCTGCTTTTGTTATTTAATTTTTTACAAACTTTTATGTTACAATTTTATTATCTTCAAATTTTGAATCACTTTATATATAGTATTACTATATATAGAGTATGTATATATATATATATATATATATATATATATATATATATATATATATATATATATATATTATATATAGTAACTCCAGCAAGTACGCCGCGCTGAGATTACATCGCAGAAGTTAGAAAAAATAGAAGGAATGGGAGTAATTTTCTCGCAACTGCTCTGTTATGTCTTTATGTTATATTGATATTGTGTTATGATTTCAGTTTTTTACTGTTAATATTAATAAAATTATTGTGAGTTGAATCAATTTGTCACTGTGTTAAGCGCCACTATAAATTATAATCTACATAAAATGATTGTAGGACGTGCAAAAAACTTCGACGGTTATTTCGTGATACATGAATGTAGAGAAATAGTAAAGTATGTTGTATAACAAAATACAAGTACTTTGCTCTTGTATTCTTTGTTTAATTTATTGTCTTGTATATCTCTCTTTTTAGGATATATGGCATTGTTAACAGACGGGATTTATGCCCAAAGCGTACAAAATGCATAGATTGATATAATTTGTTTACTTTAAACATAGTAAATAATATTTAATAAATTAAGTTTTTGATAGGTACGGCGTATATACCGGAGTTACCCTATATATAATGTACATTCATATCTTAAAAGTAAAGCAATACAAAATTAAGTTTATCATTCACAGTATGAAAGTAATAAATTTCTTTAAATGTCTGATTATTTTATGTTACTTTCTCATGAAACGCTTTATAGTAACATACAAATGATTAAGATAAGAAGACTTATGAATATAATTGAGATAAACACAGAGAGAAGAATGTTCTTAAAAAGAATTTTACAATTTACATAAAAGAATTTATTTATAGAATTCAATGTTTTCAATAAATTAATATCAGTCATACATATGGTGCAGCAAAAGTTGTGATATAATAAATAATTAAGAAAAAGATAAGTTTTCTTTAATTACAGTAAAAAATCGAATCAAGATTTTTTTCAAACAAAATGTGATTTATAAAAGAATAAATATAGAAATAAAAAAATTGATATTATATATTTGCGTACTTAAATTCCATATATATATATATATATAAAATCTACATTATATGTGATTAATTTAAAAAAATATTCATATATATATACTGGATCAGGGAAAAACTTTCTTCGTATTTTTTAATTCAAAATTGTATATACAATATCTTCGGCAAAAATGAACGAAATTCAAATTTAAAAAAAGGATTTTAAAGTTTGAAACTACTACTTATTATCTGCTTTCTTAAAAAGGTTACTATATTTTTTGAGTTTCTGTGAGTTTGATAATTTTTACATTTAAAAAACTACAAGCTGAAAAAAATGAAAAATTTTCTTTTCACTTTAGAGTTCTCTCACATGTTAAAAAAAAATTTACGAAAGTTTTCGACTACCTATCGTGAAAGCTTGACGCTTTCCTTACAAAAGCACTTTTTTTTAAATATTTCTATGAATTTTTGTTATTGAGTTATTTGTGAATTAAGTAAAGGAGCATTCTAACTTTAATTGCTTATAACTCCGATAAAAATCATCCGCAATTTAAAAAACAGATTCTTAAAGCTGAAACTTTGCTCTAGCGAATGATATAATTATAAAATTTTGCAACAAATGAAAAACTTTTTGCAAAAAAATTTTTTTAAATACAAAAAAACTTTTTCTCCGACCTAATATATGTATATATAATATATATACATACATACGTATATGAGTATACAGGAGTAGTTCAAAATGAATAAGACCTTTTTTTGTGTAAGTACAAATCGTTGGTAGATTTTTATACTTGTGAGTGACAAATGGAGGTGTCTATTCAGATCCATACAATTGGATTCGCTATAGTTATTTCTGTAGTTATTGTTTCTTAAACAAATAGTACCGAGTGCTGCACTTTGAAAGCGTTTTTTTTTTCAAACCGTACATACACAATATTTCGACAGTTTTAATATTTTGTAATTTTTGCAAGAAATTAGATAAACTCATGAACTCGCACTATGCGTTGCATAACGCTACTCGCTACTATCTTTTCGAACAGCATTATAAGAACTACGGAAATAACTGTTACGAACCTATTGTGTAGGACTTGAACAGACACCTTCACTTGTCAATAAGTACATTTATCAATGTTGATTTATACAAAAAAATTTCATTCATATATTTAAATCATCCCCTCATATATTTAAAAAAATATCATAAATGCTCGTTGTTTGAGATCGGTAATTCGGAAAAAAGTAAGAACTCTTTCGATCGACCGACAGTAATTGTTATTGAACGCACGCATAAGGTGAGCTCGTGATTTCATCTCGAGCCTGATCTTAAGCCTCGTCAAAATCAGGGATTCGTCGTTCTTTAGTCTTTTCAAAACAATTCGATACACGCAAACAGGCACCGGCAACGGACAATCGAAAGTTCTAGAATAATTCAATTCGCGCACGCGAGCGCCGCGCTCCGACGAATACGTCACCAATCCCACGCACGGATTTTCTGTCGCGCATGACTGTTACGTTGAACGTCGTTAGAAAAGAATTCAAAGCGCCAATCAATTTTGTACAACCAATGCCACGTAATAATTACGATTGTGGCAAAAAAATTTTATTGGATTTCTCCCAAGAAGAAAGCCCAGGCCGAAAGCAATAAATGCTTCTCGCCGTTCCTCCTTCTTAGACTTCTTAGAGTCATAGTCTCGCTACTATATCGCTTCGTAAAACCGCCGTGCTAACCGCTTAGTGAAAACCGCTATAAAACGAATCTTTTCGAGAAGTGCCGAGAAAATCGCCGAGATTTTCCATCACCGTGATTCCAAATACAATTTGGAAAAGGTGACCGCATTTAATATTCTGTTAATCTAATATTTAATTAATTATATTTTCTGAATTTGTAACTGAGCATATTAAAGAAAAATTCTTTTGTTAAATTACAAAGAAACGGAGTTCTCTTTACTGTCGTGTATCATATCAACCGTGTGCCGTTCTCTCATTCGAATCTTTCCGCGCGGTGCATTCCCGCACACTCGTCATTATGATAGCACAAGTTGGTGTTCGCAAATTTGGACAAATGATATTTTTAAATTGGCGTGTTTGCGTATTATCAGTTTGTATAGTAAACTAATAAAAAATTAATTAAATATTTTTTTCGTGACAATTTTTGCAATATTAAAAAACAATGTGTACTGAGCAACAACATATTTTGGCATTAAATTTTATTTCAAAATTGGTAAAAATAAAATTGGTAAATATTTGATTCGCTGAAAATAATATATGAGCATAATAGCACAAAATTTTCAGGATAGCTTTATTATTAATAAGCGAATATAAATACTTAATAATGCATTCACTCACTTACCTCAATCTGTTCAACATATTTATTGAGGACGAGATAAGAACAACTTTTATATTCATCGATTTAAAATTAGTTTTGTGCGCTTCTTTATTTATACAATTATCCCAAAGCTAAAAAAATTTAAAGAAACGCAAGTTTGATGATATCGAAATATTAAACAAAATTTGAGGAGAACGTTTGTGAATACCTTGAAAAACAATTTTGAGAATCATTTTTAGCAGAAATGGACCAATAATAAGTGTATTACAGCAGACTAAGCTTATTTTGAAGAAGATTAAAAAACTTCGCATGGGAATCTCATACTAATATGAAAAATGGTTTCATTTAAATTATTTAAAACTGTGATATTTTGTAATTTATGAGATGCTAATAAAAAATCTCTATAGGCATAATTATAATAAATGGATAGATTTTGCTGTAGTAATAATTTGAAAATTATTTTAAATCAAATTATACTGAAAAAAACATCTTTATTATGGACAGTATATATTTATTTTGTTAACTGCATAAGCATTTATACAGTTAATCACGGATATCGTATAATCATACATGTGATCAAATTATTAAACAAGTTTATGTCATAGTATACGTGCGCGAGAGGAGAAATGGAATAGATGTATATCAATAAAAAAAATCATATCAGGAACTAGAAATTCAGGACAAATAACGTCTCGATTATGTATCATAAAGTTATAATAAGAACAATAAATAAGCTATAAACTAAGAAAATATAGTAATAGTAACCATTTTCTATAATACAAATGATTAATATTACTACATTTTCTTAGTCCATTTAATTTATTTATTGTTCTTATTAAAATTTTTTGTTACACATTGTTGTAACGATATCAAATTTTAATAAACTTTTCCAGAAATTTATTTCTCATTTAATTTTGTCTTTGAATTAAATGAACCATTTTATTATAATATCAGTAAAAAGTCTTATAATGCTACGTCTTTTATTGCTGAGTGGTTTTTTTTGTTAGGAAAAATTAAACTTCACTGCATCTCTGATGGAAGTATTGGTAATGTATTGGTCGCGAGTGAGCGACTTTAGTAAAAAGTTTTATGTATTTTTTAAAATTATCTCAACAATGATTATAAATTAGTTCTTAAAACTAAAACATTATGTTTTATTTTTAAAATATATTATCTAAAACTAGAAAAATATTATATAATATGTTTCTAATCTTAATTATTGAAAAATATATTTGTTAATTTGTTATATCTTATATGTATATTAGATCTAAATAACTATTTAATGTAGTTGAGTCGCTATTTCGCAATCAATTAATAGTACACAAATATTATTGCCATAACTATATTTTTATAATGTTGAATATCATTAATTGCTATTGCTCTGTAAAACTATATATAATTACATATATTATAATTTCAAAATTGATAAATTATTATAAATTATTATAATTGCCAATAACTATTTCGTTTTCTCTCAGTATGTATAGAGGAAGTCCAGGCAAAGCGGATGTGTTAAAGTTTGGGAAGATAAATGACACAGTTAAAATTAAGATCAGAAATCTTTTTTATTCTAATAATTCTATTAATGGAAGGAACTTTGAAATAAAATTAAATTAAATTAAAAAACTTTAATATTTAAATATTTTTTTAGTCAAAACGTAAAAAAAGAGAAACCATCCGCTTTGCCCGACCTCCTTGAGTAAAATGAACAGGGTCACTCGAGCAATAATGATGGAATTAAAAAAATCAAAATCAGCGTCGGCAGTCATCACAAAAGTAGCTATCTGATTCTTTATATCTAGAGCAGCTTTCATGACCCATTTGGTACACTGACTGCATTAGACTGCATCTAAGGTTTGTTCGTGTCGCATGCTCCAACATGCTCCAATATGCTCCTATCATAGCTCCTACTCACTCCAATGCACTCATACGATGCGAACAAATCTCTAGTCTTCGAATGATGGATCGGTGTACTTTTCAGAACATATCATACTGCGTTGTGGAAAAAAAACAAAAGTGAGATGTAAACAATCATGTGCCTTTCGTTCACTCAAAAGAGTCTCTCCCTTTTCCGGTATTTTCAGTGCAATTACATACTGGATAAAGAGGATGAGCCATTCGCTTTGCCCAAAGAACTTGGCGCAAATTTGGAAAAGTTAGAATAAGTTTAAATAACAAGTGAAAAATGTTAACCCTGAATACACATTTAAAGTCAGAGAATTCTTACAAAGAATCATTCACATTGGTTAAGAAATAGTTATTGCTAATAATTAAACTACGTACCTTGCAAAAATCACAAGAAAACACACAATTTATTTTATTTCTCTATCAAACACAAAATGAGCATAATCATATGTTTTGCATTTTCATGACGTAGCCGGTCGGTTATTTCTTCGATAGTTAGAGATTCATGGTACTATCTCAAACAGATAAGCAAAAATAAAAAATATTTGCTTTCTCCAGAGCGTTTGTTTTGTTCGGACTTCCCTTGTATCTACATCGCAAAGGCCATTCTATTCATTATATTTCTACTTATTATACATATAAGTATAAATACAGATATGGTTAAATATATAAAGGTCTATATAGTTAAAAAAAAATAAACGATGTACTACAGATCAAGGTATTCAGGAAACAAATTCATTTAATTAGTCCAAAATTTTCAAATGAAGCTGCAATAAAATCTGTAAATCCATTTTTAAATAATTATAGGGACTTTTTAGACTTGATTAGAGCATGTTCTCAGCTACAAAACATCATAGTTTCAACTAATTTAACTAAAAACATTTTTATATAAAAATGTATAATTGAAGGGTCCTTTCAAATCCAATAAAATTTGTTTTTTTTTTTTAATTACATATTAATCCGTACATTTTTTAATTTTCTGAAATATATTTTTGTCGATTGCTATACAAATCGTGCAAAACGTTACAGACCAGTTAATGATTCTTTTTTTCTTATTTAGTACGGAAGAAATTGATTTAAGTTGGCAAGCGCAACATCTTTGCGTCAGTTACTCGCAATGAAGCATGCAATTATCCTCGTTCTTGCTGTTGCAGCGACAAGTAAGTATAAAAATACACACACACACACACACACACATATTTTATATATATATATGTATATACGTATATATAATATATATATATATATATATAGAATAAATACTAAAAGAAAAAAAGTTGCAATTAGTATAATTTAATTACAATTTACAATCATTTTTTGGAACAACTACTATATATGTATTTACAGTTGTTGTTTGACTATACACATAGGATCAATTGTACTATTAATGTAGTCATACTGCTTAAAAATCTTCAGTTTTTTCTTAATATATTTTTAAATTATTATTACCATTTAAATAGTAAGCGAATGTTAAAAAATAGTTATATTTACTATATAATTGCAATTACATTTGCGAGTTAATACTAGAAAAATGCCTATTATATGGTCGAAGCTGGATCTTCATTGCTTTTAAATAATTCAATCTTGAATTACTAATATACACTATATATATACTTGCATATATACCATATTGTAATCTTTTTAGAACTGAGCGTCGAATTGTTTTTCCGGACTATAAAACTATGTTAAAACTATTCTAGTAATCGCGAAATAAATTGACAAGCAATTTAATAATTTGATGCTACCATCAAGCATCATATTGTAAAGATGTTAATATGTTGAAACTTAAAATTTATTGCGAAAAATATTACCTCGGCCGGGACTTGAACCTGGATCTCTTGTATTTCGTATGAGCGTCCTAAGCTATCAGATCACCGAGGTTTAATGGTTATTAAATTACTTGTCAATTTAATTCGCGATTACTAAAGTAGTTTTAATTGCGTTTATAGTCCGGAAAAACAATTCGGCACGCAATTCTAAAAAGACTATAATA
>NW_011627476.1:564452-640632 GCF_000204515.1 Acromyrmex echinatior | reverse complement strand
AAAACGCTACGAATTAATTCCAACACCTAATAATATTATATTAACCATATTGTCTGGAAAAGTCTTTAATAGAATAGATTTTTGGATTATTTAATTATCTCAATGTTATTATTATTCACTTATTATTTCGTTTATTTTCTAGCAACTCTCTCTCTCTCTCTCTCTCTCTCTCTTCTCTAATAATAATTAATATAATAACTTTGAAATATAAGATCAAGAATTTTGCACGTCTGGTCAAAAAATAATAAAACATTTTAAACTTTGATAGCAAGGGAGGCAAATTGCGATGAGCAGTTAAACCAAAATAACGAAATTCCTGATTCTAAAAAATTAAAATAATATGAATTAATGGACTCTCGATATTAAAAATAACAACACAAGTAATGAGAATAATTCTCATTGCTTATATTGTCATTATATCTAAAAAATTAATTTTTATTGGAAAATTGGATCAAAAAATTCTTGCATGACAAGCAATTTATCACAGTGAAAAAAAAACATACTTCTTATGAAAATACAACAAACATTATTTACGTATAAAGAATCGTATCCATAATTATACATATTTTTCTCAAGAAAATTCTAAGATCCTCTCTTCATCCAATTTAACAACGTTTATTCTACACTTGCTAAACAAACTGATTTTCAGCGAACAATGTCTAATTTATTAACAAAATGTTTCTTTCTATTGTAATATTCATGAATTATGTCTTATAGATCGATAATAGCCACGTGTTAAACAGACGCTTTAAAAAAAAGGAAAATTACAGAAAATATAGAAACATTTCGGAAATTTATAAGGTAAAAATATAAGAAAGTTTACAATGTAAAAATTAATGAGTGGCATTAAATTAAAAATTTAATTATTTTCCAGGAAATATTTAATAAAAATTTAAGAATATATTTTTTGTAAAATGAGAGTCAGTAATACGTAAGTCTTAAATCAACTCTAGAAACTTTTCTATTTAATTTTTTAAGTTACTGATTGCCAAAAGCTGTGCAAACTTTCTGGAAGAAGCTTTAATAATATAATATTTCTCGATTTACTAATGGTAAACAAGGTTGTCAAATGTTATATTTTCATTGTTAAATAAAATTTTATTAGGTGTTGGAATTAATTCGTAGCGTTTTTTAATGAAAGAATGTTATTTATTTCACATGAGCATTAAAAAATACATTAATGAAAGTACTTCCCATCACTTGTAAAACGCTACGAATTAATTCCAACACCTAATATAATTTTTTAAAGATTTTTTAGTTAAGAAAAATAAAATTTTTTAATTAATATAAAAATGAACAGATAGAACAAAAACAATTAAATTATTGAAAAATATAAGATCTTTAAATTAAATTTTAAACATTTTGATTGTATGCATATATCACAAATATTTTATATGAATTATGAAACATTGTTTTCATAATTACAATTTACATCATAGAATACTGTTGCATATAAACTAACATAATATATAAATGAATTTCATTTATGTAGCATTATCAGATCCGCAATAAAATTACACTTATCAGAATTAGCTATCAAAATTTATGTAAGGTGCTAATATATACTAGGTGGGGTGAAAAGTAACCTCCTTGGGAATGAAAAAAATTTTTTTCTTATGCAGAATCTCGCCCAAAATATGGCGTGTTCGCTCAGTACTAATCTTTGTAGCATCTGCTAGCTCGCGCACCTTCACTTTCCGGTCAGCCAACACCATTTCATGTATTTTTTTGACATTTTCCTCGGTAACCGCATCGGAGGGCCTGCCGCTGCGGACTTCATCGGTAGTGGAGTTGCGGCCACCACGAAACTCTCGAAACCAATATTTGACGGTGTAATCTGACGGAGTATTAGCCACATAATATTTATCCAACTTTTCTTTTGTTTCCTTCGCCGTTTTGCCTCTCAAAAAATAATGTTTTATGAGAGAACGAAAATCGTTTTCGCAAACACGTCAACAACAATCAGCTCTCAAAACAAAACTAAGGGCAGTATCGCACTGCCACTTGGCATGTCTGCCTAAATATGAACGGACTACAAGGCACCATAAACTTTTTTGCAGTAGTGGCGCATTCTGACGGTCAAGGAGGTTACTTTTCACCCCATCTAGTAAGACAGATGAAAAAAAGAGAGAGAAAATACAAGGAATAATTATAACTACATAAAAGTAGTAAAAATTAAACATAGATATAAAAACAAAAATAGAAATAAAAATAAAAAGATCTAAAAGCAAAAAAAAAACGAGAGAGAAAGAAATATACTCTAAAAAGAGAATCTGGTTATAGCTAAATGTTGAATAAAATAATTTCAAATGTTCAGATAATATAACTAAACATAATTTTATTTTTATAAACATTTAGTAAATATTACCAACGATAATACTTATTAAATATTAAAAAAATGAAATTGTTATATTATATGAATATTTAGTTGAAATTATTTCATTCAACATTTGGTGGCTATAATCAGACTCTTTTTTCATTATATAAAGTCTCGAAATCAACTATATCATATATAAATGTGAAAAAATATAATAATTGATAACTTAATACCAGAGATCTATGTCTTCTGATAATTTATTTGAAATTTGCATTTTATTATCTTAACTTCACTGCAACATATGCAAAAAACTGGCTTGTTAATGTATTCTTATTTAATGTAAATAATATTAAATTTTATCTTCTTCTGAAATATTTTCTTTACATTATTCTTTAATTTTATTTTAAAGATAATAAATTTTCTTTGATATTTTATCAATTTGTAAATTCTTTAACATTTGGTCTCAAGGAAAGATATTTATAGACACAAAAGGTTTCGTTATAAAAATGATATATTATACATATATCAAGCTACATATTAAAATATATTTTGATCTTTCTAATTTCTTACGATAATTAGGTGATGCTCAATCGTACATATTCAAAATAGTTAATATAGTCATACATATTCAATAATGGTCAGAATAAAATAAGTTGAAAATTTCTTTACATAGTTTCATCTATATTGCAATTTTCTATTTCTATCAATGCATATTTCTATTGTATATTTTAATAATTTACAATAATTTACTTTTATATTAATATACTGTCATAATACTTTTTATAATATTTTAATAATAAAATTAATTGTTCATATCAAGGAAATTACAATTAAACACAGTTTTATATATTTTATTCAGGGTTTATTATATTTTCACAATTTTTTTTACAAAAATGTGAATGTCTTTACTTTCCGAAACTAAAAATATTGTATAAGATATGCAAAAAACGTGGCAAAATTTTCCATTTTATTTAATAATTTTAGAATGTATTGATATCTATATATGTATGTGTATGTACTGGCATAAAGTCATCCGTTTAATTTCCATAGAAGCTCCATTAAAATAATAGAATGCAAAGAAATGTGAAAATGCGTACATAATATAATGGTAATGGTGAAGCAATTAATCAAGTATACTTTTTGATGGACTCTTTTTAGTTGAGTCAATAAATGGCTGCAAAATCAAACGCCGATTGGAGTTTGGAGACGAAAGCGGAGATGATGGATATTATTGCGTTTGCAATATGACGTACTGCGACGAAGCTCCGAACGTGAGCAGGACATCCAATAGATTTAAATATTTCCTAATAACATCCAGCAAAAGTGGTTTGCTCTTTAACGTATCAAACGGTATATACAAAACGTATAAATTGAATGGCAGTAAGTACTGAAGTTGTTTTCTTAAAACATCATTAAGGCCGGTATTCACATAGTTGATTTTTAAAACTGTTTTAAGTACAGTCTTAAGATGTCACGAACTAATCAGAAAACCGTATTAGCATTTTAAGATATTATTTAAAACGATCTTGATAAGAACAAACTATGAATACCGGCCTAAAAGACTATCCGAGTAGGTTTAAAGTAGCCTAGTATCCTTCAATTCAAATTTGTGTACAATTATATTTCAAATGCCTTGTAATATAGAATCAGCTCCATTGGGAAAGATCACTATAAATCGAAAAGACGTATACCAAAAAATCTATGGATTTGGTGGGGCTGTAACTGATTCAGCGGCTATGAACATTCATGAACTAACGCTCGAGGTATCCGAGCACTTATTGAGGTATAATGAATTACATGAAAATCAATTCAATTTCATTTCAACAATTTAATTTCAAAAGAATTTTGCTAATTCATTCAACACAGTTAACATATCTAGAAAATTCGTAGCGACTTCTCTTAAAAGTTAATTTCACGTTCAATTTTCAACTTCTAGAAGCTACTTTGGTCCGCATGGTATCAATTACAATTTCATAAGAACGCCCATGGGTGGCTGTGATTTCTCAATGAGACCTTACACTTATGCAATGGTAGAAAATGATACTTCGCTTCAACACTTCGAATTACAAGTAGAGGATAATCTTTTCAAGGTTAGTCATTTATTGATTAATATTTCAACTGTTTATATATCTGATAAGACAAATAGTTCATTTTTTTCGGATATCGATAGGCATATCAAAGAAAATGTGTTTGTATTTCTAAAATTAAGGATGTGTCACATCAAAAAACCAAAAATATACAAATTTCAAATTGTTCCGCCATTTTGTCGGAATATCTGTGCAAAATTTGAGCCCAACTCTCTTATTAATTTAAAAGTTATTTAATTTTTTATTTGTCTTGACAATTTTCTTTTGTCTCTCTCTTATGTAAAATTGCTTTTATGATACTTATTTACAAATTTGAGAAGTAACATTTATATGTGTGTGTGTGTGTGTGTGTGTGTGTGTGTGTGTGTGTGTTTGTGTGTGTGTATAGGACTGTCAAACCGCCAAAAATAAATTTAGGAAACAAACAAAATTTTTCTCTGTAAGTTTACTGTCAAATTATTTAAAAAATATAGACTTCTTAAATTACAGTTCTATAATAGGAATGAATAATGTCAAAATAACCTAAATTATCTCCATTAATACTTTATAATAATCAAAATGTGATTATTGAATGTTCTGTTTATAATAATAGCTTTCAGCTATTAGAAGAATATTGTATCTATTAATAAGAGAACGATCGACTGACTGATTAATAATATTGTGCATAATTTTTTCACATACTTGTATTATTCCTCGTGATTAAAAGTCAATAACAGGTACTTCATACGCTTTTTGCTTCAAAGCAAACGAAATTAAAATATTTCGACATTATTTATTATCTCTTAAATAAAACATTTGTAAGCAAATTTTCAGAGGAAAATTTTATTTGTTTTCAGATCCTATGCTTTAAGTTTGACAGTTTAAATCGAGAATAGTCTGTATATACTAAAAAAAAAAAAAAAAAAGAACCGATAATAAAACAATAATAAATATCTATATAAAAGTTTATTTGGATTCACTTACTCGTTTAAAAGTTAAAAGTTAAAAGACTTATAATAGTTTTATTGATAAAACTGCAGCAAATAACAAAACTGCACCAATTATTATAATTCAAATTATTTGTTTTGTCTTTTTATATAATAATTAAAATATAAGCGTATTCACGAATTAAAAGTATCATAATTTTTTAAATGATATTGTCTGATATTAATTTTTTCTGACTAATTGTTTAACTGATACTGTTAGAAATAACCAAAACGTCGATCCTTAAGTGAATAATATAATTATCAATTACACAATATATACACAATGTATATACATTTATTAAATTATTAATAGAAATCTTAATTATCAATAGATACCGATAATAAAGCGAGCTCAAAAAATAAAAAAAGGGAAAATTAAGTTGTTGACTGCACCATGGAGCGCCAGTCCATGGATGAAAACTAAGAACTCTTGGACGATTGATACTAAATTACGTCCAGAATATCGACAACTATGGGCAGATTATTTCGTAAAGTAACTACCGTTAAAATATTTTTATTAAGTTATATTCTCCTTATTCTCTTTCATAATAGTTAATCAAAATATTCTGATTTGCTACTACACTGCACGATTCATTTTCATATATATGAAACAACGTTACAATTACGTAAAATTTCCCGAGATATTTGAAACATATTATTTTATAAATCATTTTATATTTTTATAGATTTTTCAAGGCTTATCGTCATAATGGTTTAGAATTTTGGGCTACAACGCCTCAGAATGAACCAGAAAATTACAAGTATATTCCGCTAAGTAATAATATGTCTATCAACGCAATGGCATGGACAGCCGAGGAAGAACGTGACTGGATTATCAATTACTTGGCGCCAACCTTAAAGAAAAATAATTTCGAACATATCAAGATCTTCATATTGGATGATACCAGACTATCGATTCCTGATTGGCCAAAAACAATATTTGAAGATAAAAGAGCAAGAGATATTGTTTCTGGAACCGCGGTCCATTTTTATTTTGATCATTTTATCAGTCCGAGTGTCTTGGATGAAATAAAAAAGCTGTTTCCAGAGCAGTCAATATTATACACGGAAGCTTGCGCTGGAGTTTTCGAAGGTTGGTAAAGATTTCTGTTTTCATTTTTATATTAATTTTTTTTTGCTTCTTTGATGAAACTAGTAGTTTTGACAACAAAATTAAACACAAAATTTCTCTACTATTTATATTTTTGATTTTATATTTTTCAATTATTTTGTATTTTTTGATACATAATACAGCATGTCTCAAAGCAAGTTGTTAAAATTAAACTAGACTATCATTTTTACACGTAGAAAATAGAAAAACTAAGGTATTTTTTAACAGAAGACTTTGTTAGTTTTACATGTAAAGTAAAACCAATCGAATATACTTATGTCATTTAACAAATGTTTATAAAAATGTCAAATATTGGTAATCGTAATAATATATATTTCGGAAATTTAACATCTCTCTTGATAAAAGAAATGTTAAATAAAATTCTTTTAAATGTTCTAAAATACATGTCATTGAGATTAATGATATTTAGTACTTTTACAAACATTTAATTAAATGATACAAATATGTTCGATCGTTTTTACTTTACATGTAAATAAAACCGCCAAATGTCCTCTATTAAAAAATATTTTATTTTTTTATTTCTATGTGCGTTTAAAAATAGCTGATTAATTTCAACAACCCATGGGACATGTATATGTTAAAAATATGTCTTTCCTCCTAATCCTTTACAACCTTTTATAACAATTTTTTATAAAAATTTTTGCTAAGTTTTATTGCTTTAAGTTTTATTCTGTAATATCAAAACAAAAAAGAATTCTGCATGTTTATATATATGTTTATTATGGATTTATTTTTTTTCATTTAAAAACAAAAAATATAAGCCTCGTAAAAGTGGATACTTTAGATATTTTCATAACTATTCGAAGATCGTTTTATTTTTACAAGTTTTTCTACATAGAGACAGAAATTATCATTATAAACCGATAAAAAAATTGGATAAAAAATGAATAAAAAATTTTCATGCACAAATATATAATATTCATATATAAACATATATAACATATAAACATTTAAAACGTATATAATTATATATTACTCATTAAAAAATAAGAAACACTTTCGAACACGTTCTAAATTGCGCAATATTCGGAACACCATAATTCGATAAAAAATCATCACAGACAAACAATCAAAAAAATTTGAAAACTTGAAATCTGTACTTTTGAAATCGATAATGGATATCAAAATTTTGTACAAACTTACAAAGATTTATAGCTTGAAGTAAAAATCACATAAAAATTTATAGCAATCGAAAAAGTAATCTTGAACCTTTAATTTGTTTTTTTATTAAGCATTATATGATTTTTTTTTCACTGAGTTATTGAAGCAAAGATGATCACTTTTGCTACAACTCTCGAATAACTTGGTGAAAAAAAATGTTGAATAATTCGATGAAAAGCAAATTGAAGGTAAAGATTCACTCTTTTGTAAACCGCATTTTTATATAATTTTTATTTCACGCCAGAAACTTTCGTAAAATTTATATAATACAAAATTTTCAGATTTGACGGATATCCACTTGTGTCTATGTACCTCCGTAAAGAATCAGTCAGATTGACATATCAATTACTGATTTCAAAAAAGTAAAGATTTTAAGCTTTCAAATGTTTTTTTGATTGTTCGTCTGCAATGATTTTTCACCGAGTTACGGTGTTCTGAATATTGCTCAATTTTAATCACATATAGTATATTTCGTTAAACATACAAAATGTAAACTATTGCATCAATATATGTTTTGTATGTTTTAAATAATTTTAATTGAATACACTGTGTAACCTCAATATTTTATACAATTTGAAAATTTCTGTTAACGTATCTCTATTAAACATCGCTTTACTCTAATGGTTTTTATGAAGTACAAATAAGGGCTAAAATTTATCGTATGCATGTCTTTAATGAATAATATATAATTATTTATAGAGCAAAAAGTGATACTGGGATCGTGGAAACGTGCCGAATTGTACGCAGCGAATATCATCGAAACTATGTCGCACTGGGTGTCCGCTTGGATCGACTGGAACATTGCTTTAGATACGAATGGTGGACCCAATTGGATCAACAATTTTGTTGATTCTCCAATAATAATCAACAGCACTGCCAATGAATTCTATAAACAACCGATGTTCTATGCAATTGGACATTTTTCAAAGTCCGTACACTATACCTTTGTACCTCAATTGATACTTATAACATTACATAAAACCTAACTTGTAAAAACTCGTAAAAACGTAATAATTTGTAAAATAGTTACATTTAATATCTGTCTACTGTGTTTTACCAATATTTCTATTAATTAAGCGTTTTTCTTAAATAGATATGTCCCACCTGGCAGCAAGAGAATTGGCATAAAATCGCAGCATATCGCGAATATGCGAAACATTGCATTTTCCACGCCTGATGGTGGTACCGTATTGGTGATCTTAAATTTGTGAGTTTAACCTTACATAAATTTCTAATAATAAATCATATATAAATATATGAATTAGAAAACTGCACATTATCTCATTATAATAAAAATCTTATATATCTACTTTTATTTTTTTCAGGAACGAAGAGGACAAAGAAATTTTGATCCACGATCCAAAGAAAGGAACAACAAAACTTAAAATCCTCGCAAAGTCCTTAAATACCATGAAATATTGGTGATGTAGTTGAAATATAAATCCGCTGTAATGTAATATATTGATAGATACACATAATACGTGATGTGAACACTTAAATCGTTTTACAGAGTTCTTTACAAAGAATTCTTTTAAGATCTATCTATTTAAATTTGAGGGGGGGAGAGGGATTATTAATATTTCAGAGTGATTGTATTGAAAGTCCGAATGTAATTGGCACGCAATCATATGTTTTGAGATAAAATATATATGTATATATATTTTATCTATATTATATATATATATATATATATATATATATACACATATACACACACACACATAATATACACATATATGAATTTAAATATACGAATTTAAATGGCCAAACTTCGGAAGTGCGTAAGGGATCAATAAACTAAAAATAAGTCCTTCAGAGATATATTCGTTTTGAAGAAAATCGCAGAAACGTAATTTTATATTAAGAAAAAAGTATAGTCAATTTTAATAAATATTTAGTTCAATACTGCCAATTAAACATTTACTTACAGTAAATAAATATTTCAGTTCAGTAAATAAAAAAGATTATTAAATCACACAAATTAACATTTCTTGTATCAAATAAATATATATCTTTATATTTAATAAATATTTAATTGGTACTATTCAACTAAATATTAATTAAAATTGACTATATTTTTTTTCAATGTACGAAATATTATTATTTTTAAAGCAGAATATTATTGTTTTTTTTATACGACTTTAACGATAATGCTTTAAAGACAGTGCGAGAGTACTCTCGCATGTTTGCACACCAATTCCAGACAGAAGAATGAGATTGACGAATCATTACGTTGAGATTATGATCGAGTGTTTGACTGTAACACGAACTATCCATACAAGATGCAATGTGTTCATTGCTGTAAGAGGCCAACATTTTGAAATCTGCATTAAGCAAGCGACAATAATGTCAATAAATAAGTGTGAATGAATAAGTAATAAATAAGTACAAAAACTATTTTTTTGCGATTTTCTCCAAAACGAAGCAAAAGCGAATATATATCTCTGAAGAACTTTTTTCTTAGTTATTAATCACTTTCTCCTGAAGTTTGACCATATAAATTCAGGACACTTTGTATATATAATATATATGTGTATATTAATTTAATATCAAATTTTGACTGAAAGTTAACGATTCTCATATTTAGGTCATGAATTATTTTAGTCTCTTAATTCTCTACACACGATAGATCATTCGTATTTTGCGCATTTCTTTTTTTTAATACTAAAAACACCTAGCTAAATAATGGTCTGTATGATCTTTTTCTTTTTTTTAATAATCTTACAAATACTTTATAGAGATCTTTAAAAGGCAAGTAGGTCTATTATTCAAATCTTATAGCTTTTCTTTAGGGAGACTCTTGGGCTCGTTGGGCATAAAAAAGAGGCAAATTGACATTGTTCCGTTTATGTATTTATGAGGAACAATGAAAAAGTTACTACAAAACATTTCTTTTACAATATAGATACTTCTCTCTAAGTTTCATTTAAATCAAACAAGTATTACAATAGAAAAAAAAAAAAGTCTGATTCAAAAGCACAAGTAAATTTTTGTGAACATTTCGTATTAATGTCCTTCGGCTTGCGAAAACAAATCTAAGCGATATATTATTAAAAGAAAAGTGTTTATCAATGTACAATACAATATTTTTACGAGTAAAAATGATAATTTGTTATAATAAAGTAATTAAAATCGAATGTGTATAGGAAGGGAGTGCTGACTCATATCATAAGAAAAGATTTGGTTAAGTCGCTGTATGTGTTAACATTTAATTACAATTTAACTATGTCAAAACGCTTTATATTTTGTGTAATATTTCTATATTAAAATGAAGTAGAATTAAAATAATTTACACTTATTTTTCTGTAACATTTTGCTATTTGATTATTACAAAATAACTTTGAAAGATACAATTTTTATTAAAAAGTACATATCTACTTTCTAATTTTCTATTACTTTTCTATTATGTTTTTGTTAATTTAATATAAAATTTATTATAGGGGCAATTTATAACGTAATATGTACCAATTTATCCCACATATTAGGGCAAGTTAACTACAATGCAGCATGTCCATATTTCATTTATTGCAAAAAACTATACAGTGTATAGAATCGTTACTGGCATGAAATGTAGAGAAAAATTATCTCTATCATATTGATATATTTTAACCATAATAATGAATTGTTTAAAATCTAATGCTGAAATTGTAAAAACCAATGAAACCCCGGTCTTCCCTAAGACTTATCATATATCACTGTATTTCTTGTTCAAAACATGATTGTTTTAAAATCATTATAATGACTTTTCGTTCGCTACGTAATGCCAATTTAAAAATTGATAAATTTATTAAGGAATTTATATATATTACAAAATTTTTTTATTCGTTGAATTTAAATTTGATATCAGAATTTTAAAATTTAAAATGATAGATCCAATAGGCGCTTGGCAATCAAAAAAATTTTTAGAGGATTCTTTAAAAATTCTAGAGTGAAATTTATATACATATTGGATCTGCCGTTTTTAATTTTTAATTTTTTATATCGAATTTGAATTTAATGAACCAAAAACCTTTTGTAATAAATCCTTAGTACATTTGTCAATTTTTAAATTTAAAAACTATAATATATTTTACTTTAAATGTTACTCTTAAATATTGAAAATTGAGTTACTCTTTTTCAAGCTAGCTTAATCTTTTCTTTAAGGTCATTACAAGTAGAAAAAATTTAATCGTAAATTCGTAAAGCCGTAAACAAATCTCAATTAAAAATGCAGTCTTGTGTTTTAGAATGTTCAACTATGATTAGTTAATATGCTTATGATCTTACGATAAATTTTTTTTAGGATTGGCTTTCAGAGTAAGATTCCGCTTTTAAAAAATTTAGAGAGTAAATTTTTGTGAAAATAATTAAAGTATTTTTTACATGAAAAAATAATAATCGAACAGTAAGTATAAAGTTTTGAGAACATAGAATAAAACGATAAATCAAATAAAACATGCATACACAAGCGTGAAATATTAATAAATAAGCTATAATAATATTTAATATTTATTAATAGTTAGTATATACACTGTAAAAAAAAAATATTAATTTTAACTTAAAGACGTATAGTGGACTTTCTGAGACATGCAAAAATGTTAAAATGAACATTTTGTGTTAATTTTAACATTTACATGTCTTAGAAAATCCACTATGTCTTTAAGTTAAAATTAACATTTTTTACAGTGTACATAGATGCTAGCATATATTAATAATCAATAAATTTATTAATAATTAGCAAAGGAAAGTCGCTGATGTAGGTCTCCTAAAGCGACACTCCTTATTTTAGAAACTAACTATTGCACTTTATTAATATTCATAAAATCATGATTTGTTTAGCTAATTAAAGAAGTATAAACTCATAATTCGTATATTGTTGCCTATTTCTATATCAAATCAGTTAAAAACAAATTCTATGAATGTAAAAAATAAAATACTTACGATTTTCTCTTTTGCAAATTGCGTAGTTTAAATAACAGTAACTACATTATTGATAATATTATGTCATTCTAAATGCTTGTAATTTCCTAAATCAGTTTGATTTATATTATTTTTTTCTCTTAGTTTTTTCACAATACAATTTTAAATTAAAAATTGGTATACAACGCTACGCCTGTCTGTAATACAAACCATGAGCTAACTTAATTTTTATAATATTGCTCAATTGGCTCTATTGGAATTGAAGACAATCGTATATGGAAAGCTCTTGAAAAACTATCGCATATTACATATTTGCACTTTGTAAAACAGCATAAAGTAAATGTGCATATAATTCAATAAAAATGTTTTATAACGAAATGAAAAGATTCTGGAAAATCTTATATATCATTCACTTGTAGATATTTCATACAGATAATTCCTGTAAAAGAAAAAGAATAAGAACGTAGCATAACTATCTACTATGTCAGTTTTGCTCATTTTGTCAGACGCTCATTTTTGCTTATCTTACGAAAAAATTAATTATTGCAAAATTGCAAACAGTATTATAAAAACTGCTTACTTACTATCTGATAGAATACACTTTTTAGTTCATGTTTTTAAAGTTTTATTTTTTATTTAAGAAATATTGTTTAAAAACAAAATGGTATGTATGTCGGAATTGTCAACTTTTCTCTATAATAACGAGGAAAAGTTTTTATTTGTGAATATATATGTACAAAGTATCCCGTAAAGACTATAACGACATTATAAACATTTAAAGTTAGCAAATCATATCGTCTTTTGCACATTCAGATGTGGTTACAACACAAAGTGTTAAGAGCGAAAGCTATTAATTGCCTTTTGTTAATATCAATATAAAGACATACATAACATATGCAGAGATAAAATTATAAATATTTCCAATTATTAATATTTATTATTAAAAAAAATTTTTTTCTTATACTTAGATATTACAATTTCTTACATTTTCAATCTCAAAATGATTTCAGAAATCTCCCCGTAAGTATTATTACGGTCTTTATGGGACAGCTTGTATATATAGTCACTGTGGTCGTAGCCATCTAATTTTAGTATTAATTTTAATATTAGTTGTAGATCAAGTTTTAACAGTAACAGCAAGCACAAGAACATGAAAAGTACAGCGTCACTATAATGACGCTTCCGTCTTGTTAAAATATCCGTAAGAACCACTTAATAATTTTTGTATACTTATAAAATGATGAAAATTAACTCAAACACAAACGATCAGTAAAGAACTGAAGAATCATAAATATAACAGCTAGGGTTAAATCCACTGTTATTATAATATATCTCGTTAAAATACATATAATATATATCTCGCTAAAGCAGATATTTAAACGAATTTACTTAATCTAGCTTAAGGCGAATGATAAGAAGAATCATTAACTCGTGAAATACTGCCAAACTTCCTTGCCTATTCTTGAGGCACAATCCTGCTGATAGTATAAATATGTAACGGTCCTGCAACTTGTCCTCCCTTTAAATAGAATTTCTACTCAAATTGTAACTTCCTCAACTGCACCTTATTTGCATCCGATTACGCGTTGTTAGTTCGTCGGTTCTCGCAATTACTCTAAACTTTTGCATAACTCGGGTCACTCTCTATTAAAACTCTCACTAAGAATTCTTACCTCCTGGGCAAGAATTTGCTAGATTTGATGAGCACCCAGCAGAAACGGGCTTGCTCAAACGCTTTCTCAATCTCATTGAATGTTTAAAATATCTTCCGCTAGACTATATGTATAACTTCAATAATAAAGAAATGATTTAAACTCGAGAATACAAAGTTTGATAAAAGTCCTAATTATTTTTGCAGATTATAATATATAATAAAGAAATGATTTAAGCTTAAAAATACGAAATTGATAAAAGCCCTAATTATGTTTACATGTTCTTCTAATGAATGTCATTCCAACAAAATTACCCTTCATGAATCAATACTATATGTAACTTAATTAATATAATTTTAAGAATAATGTTAAGAATAAAAGAATTGAACAAGTATAATAATATTGGCTCTTTGAACGTCAAAAATAATGAAGATGACTGGATAATAGTCAAAATGTTTATTTATAATTGAACGATAAAAGATATTTGCAACAACATCCTATGATTTGGCCTACATGCTCTTTATTGTTTATTAAAAGAATTGAATGCGTTATAAAAAACTACACTCAATCTGCTTAAATAAAATATTATTTATATAATTGTCAATAATTATAAATAAATAAAAAATACAACTTGATGCGTAATCAATCTTTAATGTATGTAAAATGATAGAAAGAAAAAAATGTATGATGTATTTTATTTATATGGTGTATTTTATTTGAACCATTAAAAATGATCCAAAACCGAAATATTTAATATTTGCCTGTTCTTTTCGTTGTTTTTCCTCATATTGACATAATTATATCACAAATATTAACATATTTACAGTTTTATTCTCTCTTGTCTTTTCCTTTTTATTATCTTTATATAAATTTTCATTTGTATAATTCTTATTAATCAACGGAATTCCCGTTAATAACTTTTTTTCATCTCTATTCTGATGATTTGCACAATCTCATCAAAGCCAATCCGATAACAATGCCAGTACAAAGAGAGAGATATTTTTATCGGATGCGTCAGCGAATCTCAGAAAATGAACATGCATGGATTTAGGGCGGAGGACATGCGCGAAAAGGGAACGCCAAATTTCTCTCGGCCAGTGAAATAAAGCCCGGATCGAGGTTGCTTATCGGATATACGCGAAGGACACTCGCGTCGCTTCCGCGTGCGCACATTATATGGGTTACTGGTCCAAGGTCTGCCTGAACTATGCCCCGGGTTATCGCACCAACTCGTGTGCAGGTAACGCTGCTGCAGGCACTTCCTCTCTGTAACCCATATATTCTACTGTTACTTTGCCCATATTTGCGGGTCAAATTCCAACGGGAAAATATTATTTCCGAAGCTCCTCGAAATCTAGTCAAAATTGCCTAATATGTCACTTATGTGCATCACTTTTAACATTTTGTATATAAAACTGCTTAACATTGAATTTCTCAACACCTTATGAAAAAAACAAAGATGTTTCTGGATAATAAATATCGTTCTGTATATGTAATTATATTAACATAACTGTTTTTTCTATAATTATTTTATATAATATAAATATTTAAAAAAAAACATTTATTTTCAAAGTCAAGAATTTTAAGAATTATTATAATTCAAAATTTTAAGGATTAATATAATTAAAAATAATCGATTTTGCATTATAAAATAAAATTATCTATTTAATGTAATGAAATTAGTTTTCTAATTCTGAAATGCTTTAGAAATACTGTGAAAAAAGATGTACTGATATCTCATTTGTAAATAAGATTGGGCAAACCTTCGATTTTTCAACGAAGCAAAGTAGTAACGATACATTCGTGCTATTGTGTGAATACGATCTACTTTTGCCTTCTTCAATGTTTTATAAATATCCTTCAATTATTTCTTATACAATAGATTGTATATCAATAATAGTCTAAAATTTTTATGATTTTCTTAAACAATAGATCCTTCTCTTCTTAACTAATTTAAAGTCTATAAATACTAATCTAATGCTATATTATTTTAATGCAAACATAAAGTAAAGCGTTTCGAATGATAAAAAATTATACATGCAGAGAGATATATTTCTCTTTCAAACCGCTTTGTGTTTCTTACATCACTATATGTTATTCATGTTGTTCCCGAGAAGTCATTTTATATAGCAAAAATAAAACTTAAATGGAAGCAAATAAAACAGGAACTATTCAAGGAAAGATATATAAATAGACAGAGAGAAAATTAAATCACTGTAATTTTTTGCTATGTAAAAATATGTTCTATAGTATATCGTTCTTTTAATTAAAAAATGACACAATTCAAAAAACTAAGTTTCTTAGAAAAATTTTTCTACTTAACAGAAAATTATTTCTATCTATTAATCAAATAAAATATCGGCAAAATAAATATTCTTAACATAATCAAATGTCATTTTTGTTATTTTTCATTTTACAACTCTTAAAAAAAACTCCTTTTTTTTAGTTGTAATGATTTTGACAATTTTTTATGAAGTCAGTTTATTTTTTATGACTAATAATGTTTACCTAACTCATTCACAGTAATAATTAAAAATTAATTTTTTTATTTGTGTATCACTTTTGAATTAAAGTGCTATGTTTATATAGCAGAATAAATTCTATAAGACATGTATATGCATTAAATACGGACGCACGTTGTTTGAACTAGTTAAATAAATTTAAGATAAAAGAAATATAAAATAACAGTAACATTAAGATAAAGAGAAAAGAAAAGAAAAGAGAAAAGCGCAAAAAAAGATAGAAAAACTTCAAAATGAAATTATAAATACAATATACGTTGATTTACTTTCTATTAGAAATATATTCTTCTATATGTATGATAATAAATCGTTTATTATTGCAATATATTCTTTAAATAAAAATATGTATTGATATACTAATAATCGATATTTAGCGTAAGAAACAAAATATATAAGAATTGAAACTAATATTTATTATGACTGTTATATTTTCTGTTTTGTTGATTGCCTTTCGAAATTGAAAGTATTTCGGCGCGGAGTTTGCGGAATTGCATATGATATACATAAAATTCATATTAAAAAATTCAAATACTAAGATCTAGCTCATATCATGTAGGCTTTTGTCACTTACAATTATGTATTCACATATCACGGTCTTATGATTTTGTTTATATTTTATACATAAACTATATTATATACTATATTATATCATACAAATTTTCATTTTTGTTATTTATCAGCTTGAATTGGCTTTTAAATTATTTCCATCAAATATTCTACAAAAAATAAATATAAAACGTTAAAATATATATAATATAAATGATATATTCGATACTAAACTTCTTACTATATAAACTTTTCCTTAACAAGCACATTGATTAAATTTCTGAACAAATTCTAGAAGAAAGTCCCACAAAGAATATTATGATAAAACAATTTCTAAAAAGTGGATACTTAATGAATAATACCAGAATGATTATGAGTTAGGTTGCGTTTTATTTAACGCTCACAACGCTCATGGAATCATTTCATCTTTCGTCATTGCGAGAGTTAAATGGAACACAGCCTTAGATAAATAGTATTTTTATAAAATGAGATTTAAAAGTCAAATTTATATATAATAGAGTTTTTGTTACTTTAAAGAATACTAGATATAATCCAATAAGTAATTTTCCAATCTTCTGATTATTTGAGATTAATTAGAAATTATTATTTTACAAGAGAGATTTGCGCTTCGCAAAGAGATATCATTTAATTTATCAATATACAGTGAAATATTATATATAGTAAAATATATATAGTAATATAATGGATACAGAAATAATCAAAAGAAATTTTTAAGAAAAATGGAAGACAATTTATAAAAGAGAGTTTAAGTAAAAGTCTAAAAGAGAAAAGATGTTTCGAAGAGTAAGATGATGTAATACACGAAAAGAGGGAGAAGAGAAAGAATTGCGTAGATGGAGGTGAAGGTCGAGATTTTAACGTGAAAATCGTGCACTGGTTGCTAGAGTGACTAGATGTAGCCTATCGATCTTAGGCTGATCCGCGGTTCCTCGAGAGAGGAGGAAGTTGTTCCCGAACGTGCCTTCACGCTCCACGACATCTGTCGATAAGTTATTCAATTCCGGCGCTATTGGATTTCTCTTTCCCCATGAGGTGAATCCTCAGTTGCGGTCTAACTACATCCTCGGCGGTCCTGGTGACCTGATCGAGGACAAATTCATTTTTCGTTCATCTCTCCGTACACGCGCGTCAACAAACGATGTTTGATTTTTAAATGAACAGTTTGGCAATTTCGCGAATTTAATTCTCGCTGAAAAATGCAAATATCGCAATATATGGCAAATATCGTAATACTGTTCACACATTGCATAATTACAAAATAATATATTGAAAAAAGCGTTTGAATGAACTTCGTAATGAAACCGCGAGCCTGTACGGCCATGATAAGAAGCTCGTCTCTTATTTGCAACGTTGCAGCCTCACCCATTCATTATTGATGCTATGAACGTAATAGAGGAGCTTCTCTTTCGCTACATTACGCTACGCTCTATGTGCCTGAGAGAAGACTACGTTTCTCTCTCCTTGCTCGGCGGCGGATTAAAATTCATAGATATCCTTGAAAATATTAAATGCGAGTACTCCTGGGTACTCATAATGGTATTATCTAGTGTATCAATCATCGGTATCTTCCAAGCAATGGCTATTTCGTGTTTATATCTTGAAAAAGAGAAACGGAAGAATTAAAAGAAAAGAAAAGAGAAAAAATTCTTTTAAGAAATTTCTAAATATTAAATTTCACAATATACTTTCTGCAATAAATTTCTTGTTCAATATGAGACTTTAATAATGTTCATTAGTGATATTAAATTAATAATATTAATTTAATAATATTATCACTGCGTTTTCATTTTTAATATTTAGTTGCAAGACCAATTAGTAACCAGCATGTAATTAAAAGCTTGTACACAAATGTGTACAACCCACAAATTAATATTAAGCTGATAACCCGCCTAATGATATTAGGTGTTGGAATTAATTCGTAGCGTTTTTAATGAAAGAATGTTATTTATTTCACATGAGCATTAAAAAATACATTAATGAAAGTACTTCCCATCACTTGTAAAACGCTACGAATTAATTCCAACACCTAATAGAATATGTTATTTATTTTATTTCATAATATTGTCTTATTTCTTAAAACTTAAGTAATTATAATCTTTATTCTTAATTTTTCTTAAGCATTAAAAAACATAAACAAAAAATTTATAAATAAAAATTAGAATAAAATAAGAATAAATTATTTAAGACAAAGAAATTAATTTTCAGTGAAAGAGGATCTTGACTGATGATTAATATTTATATGCAAATTTGCAAATATATTTTTTAGTTTTATAAACTGCGCACCGCTCATCAATTCGATTTGGTGGATTTGAAATACAATCATAAATTGAAACTAGAAATAATATCACAAATTACATTGATCTTCAATTTATCAGTTTAATTTCTATTATAACTGTTTATAAACGTCTTATTGAGAAATGATGTCTCTCATTTAGTTATCACGACAAACATCTCCACATATGTATATACGAATTAGTAAGCCATCCCGGAAATCCAAACAGCAAAATGTCGTCTATTGTAAGTTAATAATATCATCAAAATATCATGTCATAAAAAATATCAAAAACGAAGCCATAGACTGACGTGATATTTGACGGAATTATGGCGTAATTAATAGAAGAAATATATATATATGTGATTCTACACAATACGTAGATAATATAAGCAAAAATACAACTTATTTTTCTATGGAATAAATAGCTATAACGAATAAATAACGGAATAAAATTATTAATTACTACTTTACTTAATTAGGCAATAATTGCAATTCTAACACAATTTATTGATACGATAATTAAACATCGGTAAAGCTGGGAACGTTACTTCATAAAACTAACATATTACCATTATTGTTATAAGTATAGAAAGTAACAATTGTTAAATACTGTTTTGTAATATTAAAGATATTACATTTAAAAATTACGTTATTTAATAATCAATGTTAATTGTAAAAATCAATATTAAAATTATAATTCTAATAAGTTAATCTTATAACAATCTTATTTTCTTTGTATTAAATTTATATATCTAATAAATAATCGATGTTTATTAATATATTAATATTTTTATTTTTTAACATCTTATTCATTAAAAAATAATAATTATATGTGACAATAATATGTTGTCACAAATATTACTTTACGTCATTATTTAGTTTTTCATTAATACTAAATAACGAAAAAAAAATTTTTAATAATATTACAATAATGATGTTTTGTTATTCGAGAATTACAGGTTCAAATTTTAAGATGTTTATTAGCATCATTATTAAATTAACGATAATTGTAATTTATAATGTTATTTTCAACTTCAGTTTATAATTGCGTCAAATCCAACAAATCGGTGCGTAGTATAAAATTAAACAATGAACCTTTACATAGGAATACTATTAAACATGAAGATTCGCTTTGATCAAAAATAAGATTCTTTTTTTATTTGGAAAAAATATAAATAAAATTGCAAATTGTGTTGCATGATAATTAAACGTCTTATACTCGACACAAGATGATAGATTATATCAAGAGATATGACCATATAGACGTAATAAGAACATGACAAACGCTGTGGAGTACGCTTTTTCCGCAATCTTGATCAATATTCACAAAGAAGGAAATTAAAGGTTGCGTTTGGTCGACTAATAGAATGTTCGGCTGCAGTTGCGCGATATCATGTGGTTCTTCTAAGGCTCCTTCTTGCTGCACGAAGATTGCGTGTGCAATTCAAAACTCGCTATCAGCGATATCTCTTTTTATTCATTATGCATTTGCATGTCGCGCTTGTGGAAACTACACTTGTGTCGTGCGTAAATGATGCATTAATAAAATACTCCGAGCATCCGGTATTTCTGTTTCTTCTTTTCGCTTCTTCGCTTTTTGCCTCTCACTTCGCATCCAATCGATGTATCATTCAAGGTCACCATCTGCAGAACTATAAGATCACTAATTGGCTCTCAGAGCAGAAGGAAGTAATATTATTAGCACGCGACTATTTAAAAAATGTGAAACGATTATTGATATAGCATCGACGCACATTCAATAAAGATATAACATTGTGCCATCGAAATCTAAATTCTTAAATCTTTCGAACAGTAATTCAATATTAACACAAAACCACATCACAAAAAACACAGTTCTCATCGCTGAGAATAAATATTTGTCTTATTTTAGCAAATATTTAAATTTTAAAGAATTTATATTTAAAGAATTTTTTAAGATCAATTCACTTTTTTTCTTCTCAAATTTTTATATGTACGATAAATCGCGAACGATTTGTGATATCTATTGCATTATATTAGTTTCGTGTTTTATTATATTAACGCCGTACGCATAAAATTATAATATTAAGTATCACATTGAATACAGATTACGTATTACATATATAAATGTAATCTTTTTTTAGATTCATCGGATTGTGGCGGATTAATCTGTATTTTTAAACATTTCACATACATATATATCAAAATTAAAAATTATTTAAATAATTCTAACGAACGTGGTTTATAAATCAAACATATAAAAAAAAGGAGCATGAAGTCACAGCACTAGATGTTGTTTGTGAAATTTAATTATTCATTAATAAAAAATCTTTAGACATTTCGGCCACAATCTGATCATCTTCTGAAGATTTCATGCTCCTTTTTTTAAAAATTATTTAGATCAGGGATTCCCAAAATGTGGGTCGCAACCTATTAATGGATCGCAAGCCAATTTTTTGTGGGAAAATTTTAGAATATTAAATTACATTTCACTAAAATGCTGCTCCCTTTCGCAACTACATACACGTGTAAAATTGATATTGACTTTTCAGTAATGATAAGAGTTAAAATTAAATTGCAAAATAAGTTATAATTATCAAACTCCTTGCAATGCCCTACTGAAAATGACTCGCATCAATGTTGATATTAACCCTCCTGCACCACTTTGTGCCTTTTAAAATACAATCGATATCACGTTTTTTCAAAATTCTTATTCAGATTTCAATATATAAAAAAATTAATAAAATACAGCTTTTATCATAATAAAAATTTATAGTTAATGTGGTTGTATCGCAAAATGACTTTTCTTGAGATTTGTTTGAAGCTTTTACTATATGAAGATAATGATATTCTCTATACTATAATACATACATATCATTTTGAAGGAGAAGAGGAGATAACCAGGCATATTCAAAAGATAATTGCATTTGAAGTTAGTACTTTTAACATGTGCTAGACAAGAAGTTTGCTGTGTCAGACAAGGAGCAACGGTACATTTTTAATTATAGCGCAAAAACGGTATTTAAAAATTCGCTCAAAAACTAAACTATATAGACTATATAAATAAATATAATATGAAATCTTCTAAACCGAAGAAAATGGAGGGTAACTAGACAAATATTAATTATAAAACCTTAAAAAGTTTCTTTACTGTTTCACTAATATTCACTTCGCTTATCAATTCATTCTCAAATACCGGACGACAGTGAGAAATTACTGTTGAAAAATAAAAATTATTGTTCAAAAACTGCGATCTGCAATCAATATTGAACAATTTTTTTCACTGTCGAACAATGCTCTTATGTGCTTCGCTCTTATACTGGTGCTTCGGGCGATTGCCCCCTTCCCCCCCTCCCACAAGTCGCTCCTATGCAATACAAGGTTTACAAGTATAGCGGAAATAGCAAACTATACGCATATATATTATGTTAATTACAATTAATATAATGTAATATATATATATATATATATATATATATATATAAAATGTATAATATATACTGTTTTGCTTAACGGCCCAGAGTGTAAGGTATGATTGAAAATTCTGGAATAGTGCTGGAGAATTAAGATAGTTAATTATTAATAGACATAAAAAACAAATGCATTTTTCATATACATCTTATACATCTGCAAAATATATTGATAAAAATGTATTTAATACAAAATAAAAAAGGAGAGCAGTAAAATTAAGTATAAATAAATAACAAAGATCTGATTAGGAATCAGAAACGAGAGCAGTCATTTCTTATGTAATTTTTCACACTCAATCGAAATCTGGCAACAGAATTATTCCATCACGTTAGGATTTCGAGATATTCTAATATATATATATATATATATATATATATATATATATTGCAGTCAAAAAAATAGGGATGTATTTCTTATTCATTGGCAGAAAATTGAGCTAAAGCCTCCAAATTCTAAGCCCTAATGTCTAAACTTGTGAGCCATAAACACTTGAACCATCAACCCTTAAACTCTAAAATCAAAAGATGGCAGACGTCCCCCGATTTTCTATGTCTACTGAAGCTACGTGGATCGTAAATTTGCTATTCTAAAAAGTGGGTCGCGATTCACAAAAATTTGGAAAATCCTGACTTAGACTGTAACGATTATAATATATATTTTATTATAAAATATATCTCATTGTATACTGACATTAATAAGAAAGCTAAATGACACGGTTTTAAATCCATAAATTGCACATAGCAGATTATATTAAACGAATTTAAAGTTTACGAAACTACTTATGTAACTTGAAAGAAACGTTAAGGAGCGAATTATCAGTACGAAAATATTAAGACATGTTTCTCTTGTAATTAACTTATTGTATACAGCAGATTATTGCAACAGCCAGAAATCAAAATTTCGAACATATATTCTGTAAATAAAGTATAATAAAGATCTGATTCTCTTATATATTTCAACCTCTCCTTCGGTTGTCCTTAATTGGAGATTATTTTGAATAAGTCTGTTAAATCTGTCTTTTTCATGCTTTTATGGTACCGAAATAAATAAAATTAATGTTTAAAAAAAGCAAGATCATTTACATAACTTTAAAAAATTCAGAAAAAAATGTATTTTGCATTATCAGGTTTTACATAAAAAATTATAAAAGAAGCTTTTCTCGTATTCATTCTTATATTTTCTACTGTTTGGCAGTTTTAAGAAAGTTTAGACAGTTTGACACTTGTCTAAAATCATTTTGTATAAATATGTACGCGTACACACATACATGTATACTTTAATAAATTTTTAATTTAATAAATTTTATAATGTACACGGTATGAACGTTTAACGCTCATTGAAATAATTTGTCCAAAAATATTTATTTAAAAACAAAAATTCTATACATACAAATACACATATAAAATAAAAACTCATCCAATATACTATATTATTAATAAAAGTTTTTAGATGATCAATGAATTAATAAATGTAATTAATGAAATAATTCTAGCTGCCACATTGAAAAATACTTATATATGTTATGTAGAGTTGGAAATGTTACTTTAAAAAAGTAACGCGTTAGCATTATCATTATGATTCATTTCTGTTTTATTATTTTTTTGCAATATAAAAATAAAGGTTATTAGATTTTAAATTTACATTATTTGATAATCAATAAATAAACAGAATAATAAATATTAAAACTTGAAACTATTTAAACTAGTTTATATACTATAAATTGAAGTTTTTTTTATATTAACTTATCTAATTTTTCTAATTTTTTAAATTATTATCTAATGTCTTTGCTCTTTAGTACTCCTTTATATGAATTTAGATTAAACAATTTGCTTTTAAACATTAATATCATTATCAAAAGTGCATTTTAAGTTCACTTTCAGTACTAAATATCCATAGTATATACGTAATGTGAATTATAGATTTTCAATATTGATAATAATTATCAAATGCAGCCTAAGATATAAAATATAAAATATTTTTTAAGAAATAAATTAAAAATGAGAAAATAAACATTTTAATTGTATTTATTGTATATGTAACTTTTTATTATATCTAATAAAATTTTATTATTTTATACGCAAATAATACTTGCAAAAATCCGATCCATCGAATGAAAACTAAAATAATAATAACGGCTAAATCATTACCATTACCGCTATAAAAAAAATAACGATCATTACCAAAAATAGTATCGAAAAAAACGGTGTCACAAGTAATTTATTACTTATCAACTTTGATTATGTAAAATGCATAAATATATGCATCTCGCGATTCAATTACACATACTATAATTCAAATTTGGAAATTGATAAAATATTACATTAATAACTGCATTTTGATCGATTGCTTCTATTCAAAATTTCAAATTAATAAATATGTTATTATCCATTATTTGTATTACGTACCTTAATATTTACACTGTCAAAGCACATTTACAATATTTATCAATAAGATAGAACTGATCACAAAGTTTGCGAAATCAGTCATAGATCTAATAATATTCTAGCTACTTGCTTGTAAATGATTAATTGTATCTACTTTTTGTTGCATTATTTTTGTTCTTCATTTACACATATACTTCTTTTATAATCTTGTCGTATACGTTATTACGTATTGAAACTATTATCATTATTTGTCATTACTTCTATTATATTAATTAAAAAATTTCCCTTGATATATATTAATATTATATCTCTATTATTTAATATCTTTTTTACAACATTTTTGTTATTCCTTACAATGATTAATAACAAGATTAAAATTATGTTACATATTACTCAGGAATTATATAAATCTATGTATAAACATTGCATAAGTACGATAGAGCGAATATCGTAAATTAATTATAAACTTACACGATCAGTTTATTTTTTTCTTTTCTAATCTACATGTCCACATTAATATAAAAACACGCGCGGACTTTTATTCGAGTCACACCCACAATTCAGTTTTTATAATACGACAAAGCTGTATGACACAACGAACTGATTTTTCTTCTACACGGAAACTGAGTAACGTGTTTCGTTATTAAAAACAAAGTGCGTATTCTTTTTAAAGTTTACATTTGCACTGATAATTAATTTAATTATATAAATGACATTTAAATGATTAATTTCAAAATCCGCATCAATTGATAGATAGACATATTGTACCCGAATTTCATATTAATTGATATTTTCATTTCGAAAATTATTCGTAAATAATCAAGTCAGTCATTTAATTAAAATTTTAACGGAAGAAAATTAATAACGCACATGTACACTTAAACAAACAATCATGTGACACTTGTTAGTTATTATATTGTACAATGTAAACTATTGTTTAAGTTTCTATGTGATACATTATAAAATATATTATAACATATCTTACAATCTAAATCTATAGCAATGAAATTTCACTGCATTAAATTGAAATTTCAATGCAGGCTTTAGTGGCAATTGCGCCAATTTTACTGCAAGATGGGAATGAAAAATCCATTCGATAATTAAAGTGAAAAATTTATTCCAAAAAAGAATTTGAAGATTAAAATAATGACAGAATAATGTCATTCCAAATCCAGATAACAAAGCCTACGGAGACAGATTTTGAATTGAGCATACTATCAATCTAGTAATCTATTAATCTTAATTATTAATTATTATTTTATTTTTAATTATTTTATTTTGTCTCTTATATTTATATCATATGTGTTAGATACGTTTCGTCCGTAACGACCATGATGAATGATAAACATGCGACAAACGGTACGCTATGTTGCTAAATTCATTCCTTGCAATAACATTCAATGCATCTTGCATTATCAACTAATACTTAAATCACTTCGATTAATCAAATGAAATAGTCCACTCCTTTATGTAACAGTATACAGATTAACTTCAAAGCAGTGAAAATCCATACTTAAAGCAATGACTTTGCTACTCACTGTTAGCAATAAAATTTTCATTGCTACAGATTTAGAATGTAGAAAATATTTCTCACAAAAAATATTTTAAACACACATATACTCTAAAATAGATACTGAAGTTATTTGACAAAATTTTTACAAAATTTATTAACAATATCAATAGATTCAGGTAACAAATATAAATATTTTATAATTATCAATTTTACGTTATCTTGTTATAGACAAGATACCATTAACTTTTTTTTATGAAAACGAAGATATTTTCTTTAAATTGTTATAACAATTAATTACTGTAATAAGTAACATAAAAAAAGTGTTTTGTAAAATAGATATAATTACTAATATTGCATTACGTATTTTACATTAATGATATAGATTAAGATATAGAAGCGAAGATTAAGCATTAAATATATGATTCATTTATATGTAGTTGTAACAAGGTATGGCTGAATGAAGGCCGCGCGAAAGTCGTTCTATTCGCATAATTTTAATACATAGGTAACACTTGATCCTGTGCTAAAATAGCATTAACCTCACACAAGAAAAACTAAGCGAGATATGTTTTATTGTTTCATAACATAAAGATTATAGTAGATTCTATATATATTTTTTATTATATTTATAGAATAAACATATAATTAAAAATTGGAAACATTCCATTTTTATATCAATGTACTGTTATATCAAACTGTTTATCCGTAGAGTCATCCAGATGATGTATTACAACGTGGAATTTCATCATTTTATTAGAAACCATCAACCATGACTAAAAAAATCTGAGAGAGAAGCAAGAGGAGGAAGAAGAAAGAGAGAAACTTGTATAAACTAACAAGCAAATATGCTTAAGATACTTTAATAGAAAAATAATGTTTTAAAGATAAGGAGCTTGTTTTGCACGTGAGAATGCATGTTAAAATTAGTGATATAATGAACTTGTAATTAGTAAATATATATACAGTACAATCATTTGATGCAAAACTTATTCTTTCTTGACTGGTTTAGTTCTTGCACGTAATTAACAATCGAGCCCACTGCGATTGCACAATTATGAGAAATCATATAAGCATTATTCATCAACAACAAAAAATCTTGTACAATTTTAATATCGATGATATAATGTTAATTATAAATAATGTAATAATGTCAATGATGCATTAAAATAGCTAGAATTCTTAATCTATTCAGCTATTCGCAATATGCGAATAATTTAATTATTTGCACTCTTCCTCATACGAAATACGTGCGCGATCGCAATACATTGTTTTTTATGATTGTTACATAAAATAATTATTCTAGGAAAACCGATATTTTTTGTTTCACATAATTTAAAGTTTATTTTTATAGACAATTTGTAATTTATTATATGTCAGATTTCAAATTGTAAAATTCCATTTATAATTTCATATGTAAAATTATATACAAAAGAAAAAATTATACGTAGTTAAAAGATTGCGAATTCGATCGAGATTGTAGGTCGTTTAAAGTAGATTTTAGATGCGATTGTTAATGCGTGAAATATATGCCTGACCACGCGATATATTTTTTTTTTCATATACATATTACGTAAACAAAATATTTCTTCAATGTTTTATCCGTTTCGTAAAAATAGATTCAATCAATTTTGTTGTATGAGCGCTGATCGGGAATTTACGATGTATAGGCCAGTATTCATAGTCAGATCTTCCATTTCAAGACCGTCTTAAGTACAGTTTTAAGAAGTCACGAACCATTTAAGACGCATATTAACATCTTAAAATATTACTTAAAACAGTCTTGAAATAAGAGCGGATTATGCATACCGCCCCTAATTAGAAATGGCATCTTCAGTTGCATACATAAACGTCATTTTTGTTTGAAAGCCTTCTCCCAAGTTTCCCTGATTTCCTTGAATTGATTTACGGAAGAAAAATTTATAATATGCAGTCGAGTAAAGCAAAAGCGTGCAATGATTTCGCGGAATGCACCACAAAAAGACTCGGCGACAACATATTCATTTCATTTTATCTCGATTATATCCACATGAATCATTGGACACACCCAAATTCTTACAAATTCTAAAAATACTATTAATGTACTATTAAAGGAATATAATTACAATATCTCTGAATAAAAAAGATCCCCAAAAAGTCATTGTCAGAAATAACATCTAATATTTCAAATACGATTAGAATAGCTAAATTCGTTGCACGGCGAATGACAAGGTAAGCATCATATTGCTCTCAAAAGTCGAATCGACTGGATATCCTTGGGACTTCCATAATATGGTATATATTCGATTTAGTCAATTTGACGCACGTCTACACCTGGCACGACATATCAATATCAATTTAATATGTCGATACATATCGCAGAGATATCGGAATTTGATTGAGGTTAAAAAAATATAAAAAGTACTTCGCGATGTATTTTATGTGAAACAATATATGATATTTTATATATAAACTAATAATCATATATCTTAAAAGAAAACTAAATAAAGTACAATTCAAAAAATTATATTATATTCTATTTGTGATAAATAATTGTTTGATATTATATATTAATTGGATTTCAACTGAGAGAGAGAGAGAGAGAGAGAGAGAGAGAGAGACAATAAATTTATTTAAAAAGTTCAAAGATTCTTTACAGATAAGTTTCAAATAATTATTAATTAATTGCGTTAATGTCGACAACCATATCGACACGTAATTATTATTTCTGAAGTTAATTTATTCGTTTGAATAATATATATTATATATTAGTTCAACATCTTAATACTTAGACCGTAGTGGCGCTTCGGATTGTAATGTTATTTAATATAAACGGTCTTGTTCCTATCTTATTGTTAGACTGTTAATGTTTAACGAAAATTATTATTTACAAATTGTTAACGAAATACTCAGTGAAATTTGCAATTATATCGACACACAAATAATTCTCAACAGGAATTCCTCAAGAAAAAACTTTAGAGATTCGTAAATCACATATCGCTTTTTATGGTATACTTTTATGTTCCACAGATTCGTTTTGTTATTTACGTATATATAGATAAGCCTGTTGGAACGGGCCAAGCATTTTGCAAAACTCATAAATTTAGCACATTCATGAGTGTACATCAAGGAATTGTTTACTAGGAAAAAAGAAAGACGCAAATCAAAGACAGATAAAGCGATTTTATAAAATAACAACATTACTTTATTGAATATTTGGTATTAAAAAACGCAAAATATTATCGAAATTATTTGCAATTATCTCCATAATAAAAATTTTCGTTAATCGCTACAATGTTTTTCTCATATTTTTTCTCAATGCCAAGCATTAAATTCTTTTAAATAGTTAATTAGCCATTTTAAAAGAAGATAATATTTTTCTTTATCTTTAAATCATTATCTTGCAAAGCTAATTAATAAAAATTGGGTGAAGTTAAAAGTTGTCATCAGAGACAGCATGTTTGATCGAAAGATAAAATTCTAATATTTTTAATTGCTGCGCTGCGCACGTAAGTGGATCAAATGACATCTGAATCATTTTCAAAAATATCAGATTGCTATTTTTCATAGTCTATCACACGTTTCTAAAAAATCAATAAAATGGAGTTCTTGAAGTCAATATAATAAAGTTCTCGAAGATAATAATAACTCACTTTGACGTTCACTAACAATTATAATTTCATACATAATTCATACATAAATGAGATGTCGCGTGGCGGAATGTGAGTGTTCGATTAAAAAGTTTCAACATAAAGAATTTCCCTATAAGATCGTCAATTGCGGTTTTCTGTAAGTTTCCTGCTATTTATTTACGTGTCCTTCGTGGAAGGTGACGATCAACGTCAGGAAAAAGGATTGGATTGCTTGCTCAGAGCGGGAAACTTGCTAATAAAAATCGTTGGAATTACGAGCTTGTTCGACTGTTCCAACCCCCACTTACCCACTCATGTCAGCAGAGAGGCGAGAGTAGAAATATAAACACCATCCGTAGATTGTGATGTCGTGAAATCGTTGATTCCGATCGCGACGGTTGTTCAGATCGTTTCGGATTAAGTTGAAAGTGCTCGTTCGACCTAAAAGTGCTTTCGGGAAGATACCGGGAGAATGTTTCTGCAATCGACGATTTTCACCATATTTCTTAGCAGCCTTGCGTTATCAGCCACTCCCGATGTAGAGCTGCAATTGCTTCACGTGGTAAAGTTTTACTTCATTCATTCAAGTGCACATAGAAAGCGTTCGTAACTAGTGAAAATTATTTTTTCTCGGAAGATTGTATTCAAATAATGATGTAAAAAAATTATGTTTTTTTTAAAGATTTAATTTAATACTTTTCTGATTTTTTGCAAATATGTAATAATTATTTTCTCTTTTTCCAAAATGTGTTATTTCTACACTTTGTTATATCACTGAGAGGCAAACATAAACTTTGCAAATTATGCAAGTGTGAGTTCGATGCCGAGAGAAATTTTCGAGAGAAATTAAAAAGTTAAAAGAAAGCGATCCCCCGTGTCAAGTAACAAAACATTTACATTATTGCGATACCGTCTGTGCGGTGACAGTGATGGTAACGAATGAATATTAACATAGCTTAAATAAGTATATTCTGTTTCGAAGGTATTTCGTCATGGTGATAAAGTGCCCCATCGAGAGTTTCAAAATTATCCCAATGATCCATATCGCAACTATTCTTACTATCCAATGGGAAACGGAGACCTGACCAATGTAAGTATAAATCACAACAGTTAAAACAATAAAATATATTATATCAGTAATCAAATATTATCAATCCAAACGTGATTTAATTGTAGTTTTAATGTTGTCTGCTTAAAATCAATATCGTGTTTTTCAACTATTTCCTTTTCTTATATTTTTTTAAAAAATGTTAATATGTTTTATGTTTTTGTTAAAAATAAAGAAAATATTTTTGTCGCTATCAGTGTATCCTTTCAAAGAGTGGTGGCTCTACCCCCCAATTTCTGTATCTATCCGCATTTGACTTATATTTTAACATATAATTACTAAAACAGATATAATAAACGTAAGCTAATTGTTTAAAATAATATTGCATAAATTATATTTTAATTATACTTACAATTTCAATGTACACTCATAACACAATATTCTCAACTCCAATACAGACCACACTAATAGAGAAAAGCTTAAAATCTTGCAATATTTTACTAGACTCATATAAATTCCTCTAGATTGTGATATGTATCTTTCGGAAAATATTTATTATACTTTAATAGTTAAAAAATAGAATATCATCTTTAGTATCGTATATATTAAAATAATTTAATTTAATAAAAAAAATACCTATTATTTAGTAGCATTAGTTTTTTTATGACTTATTTAAATACGAAGACATACTAACAAAGTCAATAACAAAATCACACTAACAAATACAATAATAGAAACAGTTACTCTTGAAATAAATTAGGTTACAACGCTATCATTAAATCTTTATTTATTTTTATTCTTGTTATCTCTCTTTTGTCTCTTACTCTTGTCTCTATTTTTATGCAGCATAGTATAAATGTAAGAGAGAGTATAAGTGTTTTTCAAAATTTCTAAAATAATTAACTTAAATAATTTCCGTAAATGAGAAATCAATTCCCTACCTTTGTTAAATATTCGTTATTTTCCGTTAAAATTGAGAAAACAGTTCGGTTTAAAAAAAGTCTATAAAATTTTCCGGCTCTTCGAAACCTATCCAATTCCATACTTTTTCTTATACAATTAGCAAGGCAAGATGCGAGAATACAAAATTGGGACAATGTTGCGCGAGAGATACGATCAATATTTCGGACCGGATTATTGGCCGTCCAAGATCTATGCCCGATCTAGCGAAGTCCCGCGGACTCAGTTGTCTCTCCAGTTAGTTCTGGCAGGATTATTCCCGCCCTCCGAGAAGCAAACCTGGAATCCGCACTTGCCCTGGATTCCGACATGGACGTTCTTCGTGCCATACAAGACTGACAACCTCTTGTTTCCGCATTACTGCTATCGGTAAGTAACTTTACAGAGAATTGATCACAAGGATCTGATAACAGGATTGACGATCAAATCTCTTTCTTTTATCTCCTTTTTCCAATCTTTTTTTCATAAACGCTTAAAATATATTTGTTTCCCTTTTTTGTCTTGTTTTCAACTATTTTAGCTTTAATATAATCTAGAATAAAAATAAAACTTTCAAAAAATAGAGAGAATAGATTTAACTATTTTTGTATGTACTCTTCTGCGCAGGTGCATAATGTTTTATACAGAAAACTCTAATAATATTTTAATCTAGCATTTATAATTGTTTCATTTTTAGTCTCAACAAACGGTCATGCTAAAGTTTTAGTTTTTAAATAATTTGGTGTGAATTTTTATACATATCCAATCCAGCAAACTGCATACTAAATTTAATTTTTAATCTTGAAACGCAATCATAAACGGAACTAGAAATTAAAATTATTTACAGATTTAAAAGAAGCTTATTAGTATCAGATCATTAATATCCTTCTAAGATGTCTTGAGCATCAATCTTATTATGTTGCTTGTTAATTTAATTTGTGATATTACTATTTTAGTTTTGTTTATGATTGTGTTTCAAGATTGAAAATTAAATTTCACGCGCAGTTTATAAGATTGAATATGTGATATATAAAAATTCATGTATGTCAGAACACCGAGGAGACAAAATTTTATTTTATTTCTTTTCGCATTGTCTCTATTATAATTTTAACTATTATTTGTACCCGAAACTTTGACTCTACTCTTTTTTGACTTAAGGCTCAGACTCATATTTGCATTCTCCGTTCACTTTTAATCAAACATTCGATTTACTAAAATTGACATTATAAGTATTTTAATGATTAACTGCAAGTAGCTTTTATTATGCGTACGTTTTTTTCCATTATACATTATAATATGTACATTATGATATTCGTTTTCTTGTTACCAGTATCAGAGCAAAATAGATAATTTATTATGTTTTTGTTTTTCCCGACTGTAACTATTATGTATGTTTTTAACATTAAAAATGATCCGATCGCGATCGAAACATTTGCTAGCTTTCTATATTAAATTTTTAACTTGAAACATTTCTGTTTCTTTTATTTTTTTGTACATTTTATGTTATCATGTTTATTTTATATAATAATTTTTGGCTCGTTTTTTTTCTTTGTTTTATAAAATTTATAAGCCTTATTACTAATTAGATATAAAAATTCATGAATTATTGAAGCACTAAAGACCCAGAATGATCATTTAAGGCTTTCATTTTCTAGTTGTGAATTCATATTATTGTCTTAAAAGATACTTTGTTGAAAACAAAAATTAAAATTAAAAAAGCGGTTACGAACCAAAGTTGCTAATGTTTAATAAATCTTATATATACATCAAGTACGAACAAATCTATCACTAGGTCATTTTCAATAATAAAATCAATGTTAACAAAATATAAATAATAATAAATTTCAATCGCAAAGAAGCAATCATTAAAGTAGAGAAATAAATAAGCATTAAAACGTCCAATCAAAAAATGCAAACATAAATTATTTTATAAAACCGATGATTAAAAATATTTTCTTATACATATATAAATTTTGTTACTTCTCTCTTCTGATTATAAAACGATAATATTCCAATAACGTTCAATCAGTAGAAATCTCTGTTGTTATCAATTAACAAATATGTCTCGAAATATGATGGATGGCCAATTGCAATTGCATGACTAAAAGTCTCGATTACAAAAATTGTTATATCATACTTGCAAAAGTAGATCAACGGTCTGAAAACGTGAGAAAACTCCATCGAGTCCTATAATTCCTTAAAAAATTTCAATTGCAATCAGTTACAAAAACACAAAATTTTGTAAAACAGCTACGACTGGAATCTTCAAAACAAACAGATGACTATCGTTAAATTTTAAAGACCAATCAATTCATTACTTTGTTTAATATTTTTTTCTCTTTGTTTTTTAGATACATAGAAGAATATCAACGGTTCCTTCAACTAGATGCGAAAGAGATAATTAATAAGTACAAGAATATAATGGATTACTTGACGGATCACACTGGTAAACTAATCAATACTACGGAAGCAGTTGGTCATTTATATAATCTACTGAAAGAGGAGGTAAGCAATTATTCCGATAGTAATAAATTTATAAGTTTATCTAAATTTTTATTATATAATCATTTCCAGAGTGCACAAAATTTGACACTGCCAAAGTGGACTCAAAATGTTTTCCCAAGTCCGATGATAGAGTTGATAGAGTTAGACTTCAAACTTCGATCATATACAAAAACTTTAAAAAGATTAAATGGAGGTTGGTACTGTGCTATTATTGCAGAATGTCTTTGAAATAAATCAGCAAACTCTAATAGTGAATTTTATTTATCTTAAAAAGATGTAAGCAAAAGTATTAAGAAATCTCCAGGAAACTGAGAAAAAGATTCGAGATTGTCGTATCACTGATAATAAAAGATCAAGCTTAAAATTAATTGTAGCTTTGTGATACAATGAAAGTTATACGTCATATCTAAAGAGCAAATAATTATATTTATTATCAGAATTCTGTTTGACAAGATTAAAACTATAAATACTATAATAAATATGCAACAATTTTATGCAATTAATCTCAAGGAAGTATGTAATATAGAAAATGTATGCAAAATGTATATTTTCATTTGTTAATCTCAAGGAATGTACGAGAACATAAAATGTATAATTATTTTATACTCTGGTATAAATTCTACATTCAAGTTCATAAGACGTCAATTTAAAGCACAAGAAAATTATTTCCGACAGCTCCTTTAAAACTTAAAGAAAGAATAATATTCATTTTAAGATCAAATCTCTATGAATTTCTTAGATATTCTTGTATAAAATTTCTGCCACAAGCAGAAAGCATTTGTAATTCAGCAATAATTTTTCCGGATTTACAATTATGCAACTATATTTTCTTCATCTTCAAGATAAATAGAACATATTACTGAGATTTTTAAATTTATTCCAGGGACTTCTTACATTTTCTTTTTATTTTATTATTTAAAAATAAAATCTCAAAATTTCTAATTGTATGATAATATGGTGTTTATATGAACAGGCATGCTGCTTCGTAAAATAGTGGATGACATTCAAGAGCACCGAATAGGAAAATCACCACGTGATAGAAAAGCTTTTCTGTTTGGTGGCCATGAATTTAATGTAGCTGCTCTTGCCTATACTTTAGGAACAAACGAACCAACAGTACCACCTTATGGTGCTACGATCATTTTAGAAACTCTCCGAGACAACAAGGGAATTTATTACGTACAGGTATGTTAATACAAATATCTCACGCAACAAATAAGGTCATTGGAGGCAAGATGCCACATTTAAGCCTTTATTCTTGAATAACTTCTTAATGTTATTGAATTAATCAACGAAAAAATATTATTTATACATATTCTAGCAGCCTTTCTTTATTCATACAAATCAATAAATTAAATAATATTCCGTATTATTAAAAAAAATTGATATGTCATACTCTGTAAAAGTGACATCTTCCCCCTATATATACGGATAAGATGCCACACCTACGGGAAAAGATGTCATAAACAATTACATAATGTAATGCAATACAAACTTGTATATTTTATTTATTTATAGTTCATAATCAAGGGTTTAAGCTATAAGAACACATAAAGGGATGATAAAACAAATTGACGAAATATGAAAGAGAATAATTTAAGGACATACTTTTATTTGTTTAAACAGCATTTTATTAATTTAAAATATTTCGAATTATATAAAGCATTTTAATTCAAAATTTTAATTTATAAAATCGTTTTAATGATGGTTTCAAGCAGGAAAAATTGTATTTTATATTTACTATCATCTTATTCCCAAATGTAAGAGGAATCTTCAATTGCAACTTTTACGCATATAAGAATATTACAAATTATAATATATATCATCCACATGACCTCCAAGAAACACTGATTAAAACCGTATATCATTTGCCCGGTTTTACAGTAAGCATCGAAATACAGATCTTAGCTATTAGCATACCAAATATTACAAGAGATGTTTCACGACCTACCTTTTCGTATTTCGTATAATCTTTACCAATTAACTTTGAACGTGTTCATCTCTGATAACTGCGCAACTATTTATCACATGCTTGTGCACAGTCAGTATGGTCAATGCACGTTCTATAAAAAAATATAAACAAAATCTTCCCCCTTGTGGCATTTTCCCTTGAATTATCTTAAATCTAGAAATTATATTAATTTTTATAGTAATAAATTTTCTGTAAACAATTAATAACAAATCTACTTTCCGCGAAATGCAATTCAAGAAAAGACTTGGTTCTATTTTCTATTCCAATATAATATTTATTTTTATATCTTACGAAAAGCCTCCATTTGATGTATAATAACTGTCGGAACTATTACTGTTTAATATCTCAACATAATTTTTAAAACATTCTTTTTAGACCTGGTTTCACAATTTACAATCAATTTTTTAACCAAAATTCAATTTACTCCTCATCTTTTTTCAATTCTAGAATCAAGCGCTTGATATTAAAAATTTATTTTTCGTGAACCTCTCCACAGGTTTTATTATGGTCTGGCGTTACGGAACAATTGAAAGTACAGAAAATCCCAGGCTGCGCAGAGATATGTCCCTTTGAGGACTTCCTTAGAATTGTGAAGGACGTTCTGCCGAGTGATGATGAGTATTACTGTCGTTGGGATAAAACAGAGGATCTTAAAAAAAACATACATCATCGATCGTCGGCAGCATGTATCGCCAATGACAAAACTTCGTGGTACATCTTTCTCACCGTTCTCTTCGCATTTACATCAAAATTCGTGCAAAAGTGATTTTTATCAATATAGTCAGAATTCTAGATACTTATTCTTTTTTTTCTGCAGAAAAAGATAAGAGCACAGCTACATGTCCTTAAGTTAAAAGGAAATAGTTGCGAAAATCGACGCAGTACGCGTTCTGACCAATATCGGAAATACTTTGCCGAACTATGAGAACGTTCGGGAAGCCCAACGAGGTTGTGGCTATGCGTTTCGCTGCATGTGCTGCGGTTACCACGTTAATGCATTTTACCGCACGCGTTGTTACACTGTCGCGTTATACACAGACCACTGTATATATGTAAATAGCTATCGGTATATCAATTTCATAGTAGTCGATATCGTATTCATTTAGAAATAGACATCTCTCACTCATAGACACGTATCACCAAGAATATAAATACTGTAAAACGTGTCTAAATTCCTAAACTATAATAAAAAAAAGTATAAATATATATATATATATATATATAAAATTCTTCTTCAATATCATATTTACTTAAAGGGAAAAAAATTACTTTTTTTTATTATAGTTTAGGAATTTAGACACGTTTTACATCCTGTGATAATATTTCATAAATAAAAAATTTAGTAAATTTTTTTATTTTCTTCCGGACATATGAAAAAATCATTTGGACCTTATCTGGAAAATTTAATTGCTCATGTTATAAATACATATGTATAATACACAGAATTGGGAAGTTACTTGTAACTAATTTATAATTAGATCCGAATTTTCATTTTCTGCTTAACTTATGGTTAAACTTAATCTGATATTTTATCTAATTGATTTCTATGATAATGTCATGGGTGAAGTATATTGGGTGAAACATCAGATTAAGTTTAACCATAAATTAATCAGCTAAAAATTGAGTCTTAGAGTTACTATTTTTTAGTAACTTTAACTTCGTTCCTTTTTTTCCAGTTGTAACTATAATTTAACTTAGTTACATTTCCTTTAATAACTATTTGATTTATTTTTACGTTTTAAACTTATTTGTTAATTTAATGTGATTGGTTAGAATCTGAATAGTTGCGCTACTACCGCTACCGGTAGAAAACAAAGGCTGCGACAGACAAACAATTTAGGAAATTATTCTGTAACTCTTAACGACTGTAATTGTAGCTTTACAATGTCATTGCGCAGCTTTTTTATCATACACAAAACCTATGCAAAGTTACAGTCGTTAAGAGTTACAGAATAGACTCCTAAATTTGGCTTATTGTTGATGTCTACTAACTTTAGCTCTCGTAAGCGAATTATCTGTACAAATATTATATTATAATAACAGCGTTTTTATTACAATTTTATTCTGTTGTTGTTAATGTCAACTGATTCCTTACATGTAAAGAGTCGTCTATAATGGGAATAATATGGTATAAATTGTATAAGCAATAAGAAATTGACCAATCAAAGTATAATGAGGAGAATAATTAATTACGACTGATTAATTCCTTATAACTTATTGCTTACTAATGCAATATTATTCCTACTGTAGACGAAAAGCACATTATATTATCTGTTTGAATATCATAAGTCAGTAAAATCATAAGCGAAGCGACCAATCACAGTAGATAACGTGAAGTTATTAGCTTATATTATATTTTTTCTATTATTGGTCAATTCGTTTACTGCTTACATCTCAAAATAGAACAAAAACGTTTATAAAGTATTTAGGAATAGCTATTTTTGTTTTAAAACCGTTTAAGGTTATTTTAAAAATGATTTTTATATAGGAACCGATTAAATAACCATGTTGTACAAACGTTTCAAAATCGTTGTTTTTTAAGATAAAATATAAATGAAAAGAATAAGTAAGGATCGCATTGAACTATATATCTTATTTTAATGAAACGAAGACATGAATTTGTCAAGTTACAATGTCTGGCTGTGTAGCAGATTACTGCACAAACTCATTTCTGATTTTATCTCATTCGCCCTTTGTCCGTACTAGCTCTTACTTGAGGTACTCTATGGCTGCTATTTCATTTGTGCGTTTTTGTCGTGCGACAAATGTGTGCAGGACAGAGAGATCCTCGGATCTATCTATCTTATAGCCAATCAACAGGCTTGAAAAATTTGTCGAACAGAAATGCATAAAATAGTGACCTTTTAGTATACTCTGTATTTGCAGCTACTGTATAATATTTATCTCTTTGAGAAAGGCCAGTTAGACTTATGTGAACCTGGCATCCGAATTAAAGAAAATAATTTTTTTAATATCTAGGCATTAAATTAAACTCGGTTTATATCTGTTTGTACCTCAAAAGTTTCAAATATATAAAGGGTTAAAAAAATGTCCCACTTTGAGATATTTGAAATCTCTAAACGGTGCTGTTTCGGGATCATTTGTACCCGTCTGTACCACCATCGATTTCGTTTATACCCTTAATGGTGAATTTGGTTCTCACCCCTGTTTTAAAAATAAGGTACAATGAACCTTTTAAAAATACAAACGAAACTTTTTTTATACAAACGAAACTAACGGGCACAAACGAGTACAAACGATCCTAAAACAGCATTCGTTTACAGATTTAAAATATCTTAAAGAATGGCGAAGTTGGCTCTCACCCTTATTTTAAAAATTCGGTACAATCACCCCCTTAAGGGTAACGAAACCGATAGTGATACAAACGGGTACAAACGATCTCGAAACAGTATTGGTTTAGAGATTTCAAATATCTCAAAGTGAAATGCTGACATTTTTTTTAACTCTTTATATTGTTTTTAAAACCCTTGAGATATAAATGAAAAGAAAAATGGTACAAATGGATATAAATCGAATTTAATTTAATACCTATTAAAATATATTATTTTTTTTTAAATCAGGTGCCAGGTTCACATAGATACTTATCAGAACTTTTCTAATCGCTCCTTCACTAACTGTTTACGTAAAAATTTCCAGTCATATTTAGGTAATTTTCATATACATATAACTTCTATGTAAAAATTACGTGCATTTTTTCAGTGAATGGACGTCCAGGACCTATTATAAAATCGGATTATACAGATGTTGTAAAAACGTTAGATAAATTTGTTGATAAACGTTTTAAAATAATTCTGTTAAAATAAAAAAATATAACGTAAAATAGTTTTTATACTGGTTTCATAAACGTTTAATTGATTATTATTTCTAATGTTTTCTACATAGATTTTCTACTTATAACGTGTTAAAAACTTTACTTATAACCGTTACTGACATTTTTTCAACAGTTTTTTAACATTTTTGTTCTACTTGGGATCTTATTAGCTTTGTTAAATAATATTTCTAAAATAATAATAGATGATTATATGTCAACTCCTGTTAATATTATGTTATTAAAAAGTAATAATATTTAATTTTAAACAAATATATATACACATATAAAAATCGCGATATATCGCGTACACTGCATTTAAAAAAAAAATCGCAAGCATGATGCACAATTTTGAAAATCGTACATCCCTATTATTTATAAATTCAGGAACAGTAGCGATTTTTTTATCTCGAAATTTATCACGAAAAGTTAAGTCAGAAAAAAGTCTTTAAAAATTTTTGGAAGCATTTGAGAACATAACAACAAGATTTTCTCTTTTTTCAGTCAATTCTTTAATCTTAAAGAAAAAAACCTTTTGTAAAAATAAGTTTTTACATAAGAAATTCGAGAGTATTGCGAAAAATCATCGCACCATATTTTTTAAAAACCATCAATTTTTTAAATTTTATTTTACTAATTTGAAAACAAAATATAGAAACGAAACTAAAAAACAAATTCACAACTTTATCTTTTCTCCTTAAAATTTTCCTTGAAAACTTCTCTCTACGATTTTTTTCCGAAATGAACGGTAAGGACATACATGCAGCCATATATACATTTAATATACCTAATATACAGCATTAAACTCTATAATATACTAAAGAACCGTCGTTAAAGTAAATGAATGCTCTAATAAATTGTGTGTTCTGTGCCTCTCCAACATGTTATGTGAGACAGAGAATACATGATCTGTTACAGATATCTGTCTCTCGATTGACTTACTTTAAGAACAGTTTTTCTTACATTACGAATCCTTTTGTTCTGTAGAGTTCAATGACATACAATTTTCTATCACGATTATACAAAAACACGGGCTCAACATGTTACAAAGAACTTTATACTGCCGGCGTCGCTGTATTATGAGTTGCTATAGTTATATTATTTTTATCTGCTTTAAATATACATGACTGAAACCATAACCAATAATCATAATCTTCACAATATCTGTCTGTTATAATAGTAATCATTATATCAGTCCTTATAGAAAGGATTTTAATACATATAAATAAAATTTCATAAGAATTACACCAGTATTGCTTAAATAAACATTTAAAAAATCCATTTTAACACTGTACTTTCCGCTAATATGAGTATCTTTTATATATAGAGAAGATATGTTTTGCAGTGTGAAATTTTCAAAATCGAAAAGTAGGACTTGATTAATATTCATATGATAGGCGTCCATAATTAATCGTCATTGATAGAAATCACCTGCGATACACTATAACATTTTTTTTCTCACTGTTCTGGATACAAGTCTCCAGAAAGCACATTACCCATTGTTACATTTTTAAATATTTATTATAAAATATTTAATGTTAAATATTATAATGTTATATTTATAATCATGTGTAAAGGTTGACAAATCAAGTATTAATAAATCAATGAAAGATTTCTCCAAATATGTTCTCGATCTGCTTGTCTTTATTGATACGCTTTACAACATCACAAAATAAAAATGATATAAGTTTCTTTCACGTGTTAAATACGTAATTAAATTTTTATAAAAATCTGGCAGTAGAATGATCCCAAGTAAAAAATAAGCGACAGTTTGTGACGGATATTTAAATATCACAGATAGCGTAATCAGATTAAATTCTCCGTTTAACGAATGCGAAATTGGAGCAAATTTGATTCCAAAATGAACGAACCGACTCTTCTATTTTTGTCGGGGTGAAGAGTTCAAGAACCTGAAGAAAACGCGATCGAAAAGTGGTCTCCACGTAGAGTTGCGAGGTGGAAATAGACATTGCTGCTTCGATCGACATGTTCATCGTATTGATATAGAGCGCCGTTAAAATTGCAGAGAGAAAAAGGGCAATTTATATATTTTTTTATGTACAACCCGACGTTTAATATCACGTTTGATAGCGTACTAAGTTATCACGAAGGACGTTTGAGAAACACTGTCGGAGCGATTCACGCGCGATCCTCCGCTGCCGTTTTTCTGTTCTGCATGGAATCGAGATATCTCAACGCAGATACGTGCATCAAGAGGGGTCTCTGCACTTTCGTCACGGTGATTCACCTTCCGTGGCGAAACTACGGATGCGTGCGCACCTAAGATGTACTGTCAAGAAGTCCGTTTTGTATCAAGTATGTTATTTACATAACGACAGTTCTTGATAGTAAACTGCCATGGTGCGATGTCATTGGATGATGGATAAATGACAAGCTTATTTCTCTTCTGTCATCAAACAAGTATGACGGAGTCGCACATTAAAACAGTATAAAATATGAATAGCGGCTCTGTCCGATTTGTAAATGGCGAATATTATTTGTATTAGAAAAAAATCGATGGTGCATCGGTAATTGCAAACACACATACTCTATAAATTATAAAATAAAATGTATTGGTTAAAATTAATTGATTTAAATCAATAATCTAATAAGCTCATAATATTGCAGAGCATTAAAATTAAATTATACAATTTTGAGGCCTATAAACATCACAAGAAGCAATTTCTTAAAATTCAAATATTACAGATACAATTTGTCATCATAAACAGCATCACAATATAAAACGTTTCGACTTATTTAATCTTCTTTAGTTATCACCACTTACATCAATCACAAATTAATGTTTCAAAAACTAATACACACAAGTATAAAGTTACTTAATTTAAGAACGCATATATCACAATTAATTCCTGACGTATGACGTTGAATCTTATTATCATTAACGACTGTTCCTCAACGATGTCATAATTTTCAGAGATAAGATGCAATGTAATGTAGTAATAGATAATTCATCAGTCCGCATTCTTATGTCAAAGATATAAAATATTATAATAAACTAATTCTCCAAGATGACAAAAATCTTGTTAAGTCAAAAATTTAAAAAAAAATCTAACAAAATTGACATGAGATTTACGTTAGGTTTTCAATATATTGGAAATTTAAAAACCACTGGAAATAATGTCAATGCTTTTTGTATCAAATAATTGCTTATCTTAAGGTTTACTGCAAAATATGCTTGGAAATTTGATTCATACGTTGTGTGTAAATTAGTAATTAATTATTAAATTCGTGCTCATAAGTATGTTATAGTTTTCAAGATGTTAATTTGTAATTGATATAATTGATAATAACTAAAGATTACACGGTTTTGCTAAAATATCTAAAAATTTAGCTAAATACAGATCTGAAAATAAAAATTTTACCGGACCATCAAAGTAATTATGTAGGACGCTCAAACTGATTGCTAAAATGTCAAAACTTTTGTTTGCTTCTCATGCTTGAGATTTCTGCTCAATTATTTTAATAATCCATCAAAATTATTTTAGATTCGTATCTAGCTAAATTTCTAAACACTTCAGTAAAATCGTTCTTTCCGGATAAGTAAGTCGATACATTTTATATTGTAATACAGTTTAAAATAATAAATTGTATTTGTAACACAGTATAATACACATTCCCTCCTGTGAAAAAATCAAAGAAATTGTGAAAGTAGAATAAAAAGAAATACGCGTGTCTCGGAGCAGATCAAGTCGTTAACTTGTTTTATGCAGCCATTTATCGTATTTGCTTCATATTGGCTTTTACAATTGTTTTTTCAATTATATAATAATTTTTGAAAATAAATAATTGACGTTTTTGCATGTAAAATTATGCGATGAGTTCAAATACAAAAAAAAACTGAGAATTATTTTTTTCATATATTTTCAAATTTTTGTATTATAATAATAATAATACAATTATAATTATAATTATTATAATAATCTGGGTCGTTTTGTCTTTGTCGTTTGTGTAATTCCGGTTTTGTATCACGAACAATAGACCAACAGTATTCACCAAGCATGTATCTAATGTCTTTTCCTTTGAAGCGTTTCTTTATTTCTGCTTGATGAAAACGTTCATCATGTTCATCATTGAATTCATCCAAATTTGAAAAAAAATTCAAATGATTGTGAAATGTATTTTGAGCGACATGTTAACTTTCATTGCATGAAAAGCCGAAATCATTTCAGCAACAATTTTTTTGTAATTGTTTTTTGTAATCGGCTTTTTTATTGCTCAAAAAATTTTTGATGACGGCTACCAAACCAGTAAGTCAGTACCGAGACATAGTTATGCTTTCCTAATATCTACTTTCAGAATTTGAATTTTTCATGGGAAGAAACCTGTGCTGTACAGTATTATAAAAAGACATTTGATGATACTTAAAAAAATGTTAACGACTTGATCTGATAAAACGCCGAGATACGGGTATTTTTTTTTTACATCTACTTTCAGAATCTCTTTGATTTTTTCATGAGAGGAAAAAAATCGATTTTGGTCGTAATATTTGAATTTTAAGAAATTATTTATTGCAATGCTCGTTACAGGCTACAAAATAGTATAATTTTTGTATTGGTTACTTTGAATTTTTCACTGTAGGCGTACTATTTTTATTCTACGATACTGGCGCTGATACAATACTGATATTTTATTGGATGTGTACTGACTTAAATCTTACACGCTATATTACTGATTCGCGATCTAACAAAGCCGTTCGGGCGGCAGAGCGTTTTCAGCTAAGAGAAACCCTTTTGGATTTGATTGCGAGCATAATTTCTCGCCTGTGGCACAGTCCAGTATGCTTTGTATTATTCAATAAGCGCTGCAAGTAACCACTGTGCTGATTTATACGAAAATGTATGCACAATATGTAAGTACGCCGATCAATTTGAATAATTAATAGTGTGAAATCACTAAAGCTTGGAATCTAAATGGCTCGTTAATGCAATCGATAACCAGTTTGCTGTTCGTATTTGCTCGACAAAGTATTTTAAGTATTAAGGACATCTAATTTCAAATTTAAAAAAACATTTGATTGTTCAAAAAGTTTATAGTGATTTATAAAGAAATCAAAGACAATATTTATGCCATTCGATGTATCTTTACGCAATAATATTTATATCGTTTTTTTTTTAGTTATCCTTTAACAAACAATTTAAAAATCTCGTCTTTTCAGAACTTTCTATTTTTCTGGTTGAGAAACTCTGGTAAGTGAATTTTTAAAGCCTTTAAATACCGAAGTTCTTATCGTTAAGGGAATTCTGCGAAGATCGGAATAAATGATAATCGAAGGTTGTTTGAGATCTTGGATGATACAGGTTAAGATAGAACAGCCGCGTACATAACGAGACCTTGTATTGTCATTTCGAGATCGTGGTAAAAATCCGATACGTTACGCGGTTAATGATTACATCATTCCAGATTACGTTGACAGATAGATACGCATGTAAGCATGTATATAGTTACAAACCAGCACGTTCTATGCAATACTCTTGGTTAACTTTGATCCTCTTATAAGTAATTAATAAATTATGGTAAGTTAGACATTTTCTTATTAAAATTTTCAATTCTAATTGATCTCGCAGAAATATGCTATTAAAATATCCAGTGAAGATGACATCCTGTGTGTATGTATGTATGTATATCTATAACTTTTTAAAAATCTTATATAATTATACTTTATTTATATATTATTTATATATTATTTTTTCCCCGACTCAATATTACATTATAAAAGATTGTATCTTTTATAATGTAATATATGTATTACATAATTATACATATATGAGAGAGAGAAGAGAGAGAGAGAGAGAGAGAGAGAGAGAGAGAGAGAGAAAGAAGTAAATAATATATAAATAAAGTATAATTATATAAGATTTTTTACATGTATATAAAAATCTAAAAATATATACAATTTATATACGGAAACATTAAAAATTTTTCCTGACTGGAGAAGAGTTAATCATATGTTAATAAAAGAAGAAGAATTTTGTGATGTATGTTATTCTTCCTTCCCGTTCATGAGTGACATAAATAATGATCGCGCGACATTCAAGAATATGCGTACCTCATTGAGAAAGACGGTAGATCATAAAAGTATAAAGGTGAAGGTGTGGGAATGCATACCACAGATGAACAGCAGGTAATGTCCTCTCAAGGCAAGAGTTTCTCAATAGGCACGCGATTGTTAAGTGGCAGGGACAGATACGGCAACGGCGGAGGAGCATTATAAAGAATTTTACCAGTTTACATTACGGGAATTTCCATAACATATTTGTTATTTAATTTTAACAATTTCGATTGTTGATTGTTGATTGTAAATATATTATATGATTGTGTTAACTAAGTAAACATCAACTTAATCAACGAGCTATATTTTTTCTTTATCTTATTAATTAGGTCTTATTAATTAATCAGATAATATAATTTCATAATTTATTACCTATAATAAAGAAATAAAAATAATGATAAAAAATATAAATATAATTAATACTCCATTTAATTTTTTAATTATTTTGATTAACAGTTAACAGTCAATATTCGACTGATGAAAACTTTGAGTATAATTCAAAATTAATATACATTGTATGAATATATTCTTGTATTGGGTCGGGAAAAAAGTTTCTTCATTTTTTAATTCAAAATTATATAACATATACAATATATCTTCGTCAAAAATGAACAAAATTTAAATTTAAAAAAAAGTTTTAAAGCTTAAAATCTTTACTTTCGAAAGGTTACTATATTTTTTGAGTTTCTGTGAGTTTGATTTTTACATTTAAAAAATTACGACCTGAAAAAGATGAAAAATTTTCTTTTCTGGCAGTTTCTCGCGTGCTCAAAAAATTTATAAAAATGTTCAATTATCTATCGTGAAAGCTTGAAGCTTTCCTTACAAAATCATTTTTTTTTAATGTTCCTATGATTTTTTGTTAGTCGCTGAATTATTCGCGAATTAAGTAAAGAAGTATTCTAATTTTAATTGCTCATAACTCCAATAAAAATCATCATACTGCAATTTATATAAAAAACAGATTCTTAAAGCTGAAACTTTGCTCTAGCGAATGATATAATTGTAACGAAAATTTTGCAACAAATGAAAAACTTTTGCAAAAAAATTTTTTAAATACGAAGAAACTTTTTCCCCGGCCTAATATTTAGATTTTATGTAACGCTTCTAAGCCAATTTTTATTTCATATTATTTTATAATTATTTTAAACAATATTAAGTAAAAATCAACTGAGAAATGTTCAACACAAACGAAGAAGTCAAATTCGGACAAAGTGGGTCTTAATGCCTAATATTTTTGTATTTATAATTTCCAGTTGAAGCAAATTTAAAACTATGCAATTATATATTTGTCAATCTTGAAACACAATCTTAAATTAAAATACAAAATGTCATTAATGGAATTAATAAGCAATTTAATACTATTAGTGCTAATGAGCATCTGTAAAATACTGTAAAGAGTTTATTGCGAAATATTACTTCAGCTTTTTAATTAGTTCGATTTCTTCTCGACTGTAGGTATTATTAGCAATTAAGGCTATTAATATCAATCTTTTTTATAAATACGTTTAAGTAAAATAATCTCTCCTTTTTATAAAAATTATCTTTTCACGTTCGTATCTTTCTTTTTCAAAGCATTTTTCTCATCATGCTTTACGTAATATATGTCTTGAGAAAAAGCTTGCAGTGTGAATTAGCCCTCCATCATATATTCCTCGTAAGCTTCTTTTTAATGTATTTCTCAAATAAATAAATTCAATACGTTCCTACAAGCATTCAAGTAGTTATTATTATTTTTTGTTGTCGTTATCAAAAATTGAAGTTTGAGATTTGCACGTAAAATAGGCGTAAGGGCGTGTCACCAAACTCCAGACAAATCGAACAATTTCTTTAAACAAATTGTTTTTAATGAAAAATTCAATATTACAAAAAATCCCTTTACATGGTACTTGGGGGATTCCTGTAGAGCACAATTATTCAATATATCCTCATTAGCTTGAATGACGGCCTCTATTTTCAGTCTGAAGCGTTCGCACGTCGTAATGTAGCGCTGTCCATGCCGACGAATGCTGCCTCAATAGCGGTCCTTAATGACGTCACATTGGGATGTCGAGATTTGTTTGTGACCCTTTCAACTATGCTCTATACATAGTAGTCCAAGGAATTTAAATCTGGACTGTTGAGAAGCCAGAATGGGAGCCGAGATGAGCAATTCGGCTTGTCCTAGCAGCCTCAGAGAGCATCTGTCGAATCTTTAATGTGTACGATTTGTATCGAAGGTCCTTCTCGGCAATTCGATGCATTGTTGGCTCGCTTACACCAACAATCGATGCTAATTTTCGCAACGATTGCCCTAGGTCATCCGAAATCAGCGCTTGAGCCCTTTCAACGATTGCGGAGTCCTCGCAGTGCGTTCTTTCGATTCTTCCTCGCTGGCATACTGGAACCTTCGTTGCACTGTTCTAAAATCGTATATTTTGCCACAACGTCATAAACAGTTGATCTCGGGTATCCAAAGAACTGAATTATTTCCATTGCTGAGCGCCCAGCGCGAAGGCCTTCGCTCTTCGATTATACTTCGCACTTGGTTTCAACTTCGCAACCATTTTGAAAATATGACTGTTTACTAGAAGCATCAGGCTTTCTCGGACGCCGACAATAATCTCTGGCGGCACAATATAACGGAAAATTTAAATTAAAATTTGTTCGGATTTTGGTAACGCACCCTGTATAAGTTATATAAAAATATCACCACTTTCTTAAAACTTTAACGGCTAACAAGTAGAGCGAGACAATAAACGAAATGGAAAGTAATGTATATATAGATTCTCAGTAAAGACATAAATATAAGTATGTGCATATTTCCAGTAGAGACCGGAAATCAAAGAGAAGAATTGAACAAAGTAGGAAAAAAATCGGACAAAGGAGGAGAAAGGCGATAATAGGCTTGATTGTTACATGGAGTGACGAAGGAGGAGCATTGTTTGCATTTTACGATGTGGCATGCACAACCGCGAACATCAAATCACTGCAGCTTCCCTCCAGCCGTGTAATTTAAGCCGTGCGTAAGTACGCGTGCTTTTCTTGTGCGCGAGATCCACCTGCGTGACGATTACATCACCTGCGTCTCGAAACTTCGCGGTTCCCCGACCAATAAATTATAATCCTTCGGCTCGGACAACGAGTACAAACGCGATTGATTAGAGGTTTTGCGGTACACAATTTTTACTTTCTTTAATATTTTTAGATCAACGATTTTTGAATATCTGTAGGTTTGTTTTCTCGTTCGCAATGATCGTAGACCAAAATCCTAATATGAAACACCTTTTACTCGCTTCGTGAAATACTAATGGCGAAATCGAGTCTGCGGCATGCGAGCGAGTGCATTATCAACAGCAACTGCGTTAAAGCAAATGCATTTTGTGTGTTTCGGTAGGATTGTATCTCATGTCAGATAAAAGAGGAAGGGAATTTTGTCGAATCGTTGCGATATTTTCCGCGATGAAGTCTGAAGAACGCTCGATAGCGTGACAAATCGGTGTGCCGTCGAAGTGAAATCACTTGATCCACGAATCGACATGATGAAATCACAATCCTGACGTAAGAACAACGGAATTTCTCTAAAAGCAATTTCAATATGTCTATACATATCTAAATAATGTGCCGTGTTAAGAAGAAAGTTTTTAATTTACATGTCGAATTACTCCGCAAATTTGTTTCTATGCGAATAATTGCGATTTATTAATATTTATTACTTTTTGCGAAACATTTAGTTAAATCATAAATTATATGATTGTATTATTTGCGATATGACGATAATTACAGCACGCGAATCGGAACGTGTGACGAGACGCAGTCAATGATGCTCGTTATCGCGATAAAATGGGAAATGTATCTTAATTAACTCCTGGGAGTCAATGGAAATCTCGTAACGACCGAATAGTTTTCGGAGTTACGAAACTAATTACTCTCATCTAATTTAAGACCAGATCGAATGATAAAATAGAGATAACACTGAGCGTTCGCTATATGTATATGCGTAACTTGTTAGTCACTGATACTTGCTATGAGAAAGTTTGGCAAACAAATGAAAAGCAGCTTTTTTTATGATTCCTACTTCCATTTATTATTTTGACAAGAAAGTGTCATTTTAGGGAGAACAGCAAATTGTTACCTTTATTTCCCGCGTCCATCAAAAACATTCATTTTTTCAAAGAAAAAATGGAGTGTCCATTATTGATATTTGCTATCAAAAATTGTGATACTCCAGCAAACAAGTGGAAAGTTACTTTTCTATAATTTCTACTTTTAATTGTCACTTGGACAAAGAGTGTCAATTTTTGAACTTAATTTAAAATACTAAATTATTAATACTAAATTATTAATACTAAATTATTATTATTATTTTCCTCATCATTAATTTTTTAAGAAGAAAATAGAAAGCCAATCAAATATTTAAAAAAAAAAAATGACATTCAAGTGACAAACAAAAAGTTGCTTTTATATGATCCCTGCTTTCATTGCCATTGTGTTTAGTGTATTTTTACTATTATTTTTCTCGTTTATTAACCGTTTATTCTTTCAAAAGAAAAATAAAATATCTATCAGTAATTTTCGCTTGAAAAAAGATGATATTCTAGTAAAAGATGATATTCTAGTAAAACCTAAATAAAATTCCTTTTTTTTTAATAATTCCTATTTCTAATTGCAAAAAAATATTTTTTAGCCAATAGTATTGCCACTAGGTATCTCCTGTATTTCAAAATCGATCATTTTCTCAAAGAAAAAAAGAGAAGGAAGTTCGACTAGTTTCATTTTTATAATGCACAGATATTGAAAACTATGAGATATGAGATTTCTGTTTACGAAATTGTCAGCAAGAACTCGTTCGTCGAAATTTCGGCCAGATTGAAGGAATCGGGAGACGTGACTTCACGCCGGGCGACGCGGCGTCAGGTTGCGCAAACGTGACTCACACATTTAATCGTGCGCCGCCGTCCTTTTATGTAACTTGCCTGCACACAAGATGCACGCAAATATATCTACACTTCGAAGACCTTACAAATAAACGTTAAGATCGAGACAGTTGGTGAAAGAATGGCTCAATGACTTACCCGATAAAATCCTGCGAGAGTAATCACCTTTTTGCTGTCTCGTCTCTCATATGAAAAATACGAAAAATCACACCACTCGCCACGGTCACCACGACTTGCGGTTTTCCTCGGCGCGGTGGGTTACGCTTTGAAAATCTTGTCTTGCGTGTTGCAGGAGGCGAGTCGCCGTACCGGGTTCGCGCATTCCCGGACTCGTTGCACGCCGATCGGATCGGGCATGGCCGATCGATCGAATTCGCGCCGGTGAATCGTCAACTTACGTCACTTCTCCACACGCGATCGCACTTCCGAATTCCCAATCGCGCGGCCGTTTCACTTCCGTTCCATTCGTTCCGGCAACGAGAATACGACGTACGGGGACACTGAAGTACCGTGTCAAAATACTCGTTGCGCGCGTGACAGCTTAGCGAGCGGCCGCGAACGCACGCACGTTGCCAGGTTGATATGTCGCTGTCACGCCTCGGGCATTCACGGCGGTGCATCGTAGGCAGCAGGTGCCAGGTAAGGAACTAGGAATCCAGGTGCCCTTGCTGCCGGCGACGTCATTACGCGGCCACGACTTGTTTTCGCAATTTTCGCGGCGCGGCTCCGACGCCGGTCTGCGCAGTCGCGCGCCATTCTACAGGGCGTCGAGTAAACAACGATCTTAGATTTGATCTACGATCAACGAAATAGCGCAGCATTTTGATTAAGGATATAATTATACGTAATTCTTAATAAAATGAACGAGTTATGAAAAATTACAAATTTTTTATAAGGTAACTAGACTCAATTTAGGCCGTTTCCCAAAGTAGGACGACTCGCTGTTTGTATACATATAATTATACGATTAATTTAACAGATGACAGTGGTAATTCGAGTAGGCGATCCGTACGACTCGATTGTATCGATTCATAAATCATTATTCATTCTGTTTGTGGAAAAACAGGAAAAAACTAATACGTCGTGGTCGTGTAATATTCCGTAAGTAAGTAATTTCTATAATTATGAAAACGTAGTTATTAATTTCCGTAATTCATGTTATTGTAGCTTTATATTCTTATTTTACAAAACACTATGTAGTTTAGTTTATATATTTGTCACAACGTTTTGCTTATAATTAAGGAGGTTCTCGCGTCACTTTCTAGTCAATAGACAGTTTATTCATAATATAATATGAAATAATTAAAATAATGGAATAAAAAAGTTACTAACAATATTTTATTATACAATTATTGTTAACTTTATATGTTACTAAATATTTTCGAAATGACAAAATAAAAGTTATAAGATGCTCGTTTGATGTACGTCCATTTGACATATATTTTAGCTTTTTTATATTAAAGAATATAAATTTCTTGTAAACTATACAGTCAGTTTAAATGAAATTTTACAAGAACAAACTTAAGTGTTTATTGTATAATTATAACGATTTTTACATTGCTGTCTTATACGCAAGAGTCTCAATTTAAAAGAGAATAAGGTTAAATCTCGAACTTGTAATGTAAAATTCTATAAATTTATAATTAAATATTATCAAAATGGTACAGTAAAAGTCAATGTAATATACAATGAAATTTTTTCTAGATATTATTGATATTATTATCTTTTATATTACATGTATATAATAGATTTGTCTTATATTTCATCAAACGCGAGAACCTCCTTAAAGAAAAGGAACTCTTTGTATGGTGATATCAATGTCCGAGCATATACATAAATGTGACATTTGTCACAAATAAGACCTGAACCGAATAAGGCCCATCTAATTTATTTCTTTTTTTACTTCTATTTATAGGGATATTGAAATAAACTAAGTGAAAATCAAATCTTTATCTCATTCATTCCCAAAAATAAAATATATTGTTTATATATTAGGTGTTGGAATTAATTCGTAGCGTTTTACAAGTGATGGGAAGTACTTTCATTAATGTATTTTTTAATGCTCATGTGAAATAAATAACATTCTTTCATTAAAAAACGCTACGAATTAATTCCAACACCTAATAGAATATTTGTAAATCAACGAAAAAAAAAAATTTGTTAATGTCTGAGGGTTTTTTGGGCCTTATTACATGAATATGAATATAATAATTAAGGTCCAAATAAAAAAATAAATTAAAAATAACAAGGTAAATATTGGCTGCGTTCAGCGGACTCAACAGTTGAGTGAGCGCTCGCTGTTAATGTATTCTTCCAGATCTAAAATGCTGATTGGATGATCTAAAAGCATATATCAATTTGGGAATCAATGTATCGCCAATATTGGCCGAACATTGATGAGACAATTTATGACCAATGATACATTGTGATAAATATTTAATCAAGTGTCTTTGTCTAAACATCCATCGTTTTATTGTAGTTTATAAACGCTATTTATGCTATATAATCCATTTATTAATATGTTTACATTATATTAATGAACATAAATGTAACAGACTGTACTTGAGAAGATTTATCTCAGAATATTAATAAAATACGATTAATGGTAATAATAATGTTATTATCTATTATTATATGTATGTATATTAATACGTTTATGTTTGAATTTATGAAACTCTGCCAAAAACATAATAGAGGCAACTTTTGATATTGTACCCATACTGCACCAAATTTCTAAAGATGTTCATAGAACATTTTAGGAATGTACACGTATTCTTAAGACGTTCGTATACGTTGTATTAATGTCATGTGCTACCTGGATGTAACAATTTTATACAATAGATGCAATGAGGCGAATAATTACTCGATAATGATGCTCGTAGGCGTTCTCTTAAGCTCATTTTAAACGATCTACAATTTGTGTCAGATGTTTTTTCAGAATAGAATTCTATTTATAACTGTATATATCGTGCATTTTGATATACTTATATATTTAATATATGTATTATATATATACATATATTTTAATTCTTCGAAAATTTTGCATCTTAATGCGCATCCTACAATTGTGTATGCCTAATTGTAAATGACTACAGTTATAAGAATTGATTAATTACAATCGAACATTCTCCACATTTTCGAATTGATTGATCAATTCTTATAACCACTTATAACTAGGTTTAAGCAATTGTAGAATGGATTTTATATGATTTAAAATTAAAAGCAGAATTCTATTTCAAATTCTAATACAAATTAGAGGCTTTCTACAATAAGCCATTACCTAAGCTTTAAGTCTTAAGAAATTGACCAATCATAGTCGATTAATCTTCTTACATTTGACTATGATTAATCGATTTCTTACGATTTAATAACGAATTTGGTCACTTGCACTACGCTAAATCAGTCCATACAAAAAACTTTACATAAAATTAGCAAAGTTAAATGTAAAAGTAGATATATAAATATTTTAAGCAATCTAGCTACTATCTACTAATGATACATTATTTAACAAAAAAAAAATATATATATATATATATCGTTGTCAAAGTTGATTACATTGTATCATTGCATTGAGATATTTTATATATATATGTAAAGTAATTTTTAATATACATTGATCCAGTGTAATGCGTGTGACCGAATTCATTATAAGATTTAAAACTTAAGTAACAGCTTATTATAGAAAGAAAACATATGTTGTGAAAACTTACTATATTTTATTTGAAAATATAAAAAAGTTAAATCAATCACGTATAGCAATCAATCAAACTATCATTTTATCATGTTAAAATATACTTTACATTATCGATTAAAGTGGAGTTTACGCATTAAATAATAATTTATAACATCTATGCACACAATGTAAATTATGTAAATGTATGTTTTATATATCATCTGTGTAAACAATCTATACATGGGTATGGATCATCGAAATCTTGTTCTTTGTCATTGCACTGTATTGCAATAGTTTATTATTTTTCGCTTACATATTTTTATTTATCAATATTAAAATCAAATTAACAATCATAAAACTTGATTATTTTATGTTGTCTAATTTATAATAATTTACACATTTTACATGACTGTATTATATCTACGTGAAAAAAATTTGTGTAAATGTATATAAAAAATACGTAAAAAGTCCACATAAACATAATTTTGAAATATACCGCACAGCTTTATTTGGATTAAAAAGTAATTACTACCCGGTAAAACATTTTTTATGCATAAATACGTATAATTATGTATAAGCATGCATAAACATGTATAAATATTCACGAACATATAAAATTTTATATGAAATATGTCCATACATGTTCATATATCTTTCTTTCTTTTGTAAAATTACTTTTTAGTGTAATAGAAATAATAATAGTAATATGAAAACATTAAAAATAAAAATAATTAAAAAGATAACGTATTTGTTTTAGAAAAAAATCAAGTTTAAAGAAATGTAAAAAAATTACTTATATATAATTATATATAAAATTATGCATAATTATATATGAGCAATTTTTTTTTTAATTTTTCCAAATTTGTTTTTCTTTTCTAAAACAAATAATGCGAAAATTATCTCTTTTATTATTTTTTATTTTGTTTTCACATATTACTATATTATTATTTTCATTATATTAAAAAGTAATTTTACAAAAGAAAGAAGGATATATGAACATATTTCATATATAATTATAAATGTTTGTGAATATTTATGTGCGTGTTTATGTATATTTATACATATTTATTTAGGCATGAACAATTTTTTACTGGGTATTCTTATTCTCTTTCAAATAAATATATTATATCACATTTCAGACTCGTCATCTTTGAATTCTTCTCCCCCCCCCCCTCTCCCGCTCCTCAATTTCCTCTCTGCAATTTCTCAAAATTCTGACACTTGAACTCAAATTTTCGCTATTCCAATTTCCAAGTTAAAAAATTTGCATGTTTAATAATGCAGCGGAACGAATGAATTGGTACAATACTAAATAGTATATAATACTACTTTTAAATTACAAAAATTAAAAATCACATCTCTCTGATAGGACATTTAAAAGGACGCAGAGGACGCCACCATCCATTGATTTCGTTCGCGCATGATCCGCAGAGCAACCCGGGCAAGTGACGAGGCGCAGCGGTAACAGCGTGTGGCGGGGATAACCGCTAATTATCAATGGCGCGATGACGCGGACGCCGTACTACAAATGGCGGGTAATGAAACAGCTGTTCACGCTACCGTCAGCTCGACATCTAGCGGAGCGCGGGCGCGATCCGGCACGCGTCGGCGACGACGTCGACGTTGGATACGGTACGACGAGGAAGATCGTAGACGAGGTGTTAGAAGAAGGGCTAGGACGGCGGTGCCCGCTGGTGACCTCTCTAAGAGGAACATGGCTGCTGGTTGCTGCGGCGCGAAGAAGCAGAGGCTGGGCGGTGGCGGTGGCGCGGCGCCGAGCCTGTCGCCGTGCGACGGTACTGCCATACGGCACGGTACTCCTCAATCAAGAAAACCTGCGACGATCGCCCAACCAGAGATGGGCTTTTTCTGCTTCGACGTGCTCTATTGCCAGCTGCACCAGCTGGACCCGCCGAAGGCGCCCAACTTCAGCAACGAAGCGTTGTGAGTGGTTTTTACGTACCCTCTGTTTCTCTCTCTCTCTCTCTCTCTCCCCCCTCTCTCTTTCTCCTCCACATCCGTCTGTCCGTCTGTCCATCTGTCCATCTGTCCGTCTCACTCGAGCGTCGCGTCAGCTGTTGTCTTTTCACTTGTTCGAATGACAGGTCGTCTCTGTCACGCGAAGCTTGATCGAAACCGCGGCGATATTTTTATAACATTGAATTTCGACGTGACAGAGGTATACAGAAAAAATATAATATTCTATTCCAATTGTTATGTTTGATTCTTATCTTTACATTTAATTTGTGTGTTATGAATTTCGAATTCCGAATCGATCTTTGATCTTAATTTCCTCCGATCTAGAAATTTATCTGTAAAATCGCTAGGCTGCATTGTTGGTGCATTGTTTGGTCCTCGTGTGTACAGATTATCTGTCGGCGCGCGATGCACGCATTATCGCGGCGTGCTTCGATTTACCCCATTGTACAGTGCTATGCCAACTATGTAGGCCACCTAAGGACGTTACGTTTGCTACGACATATTTGGATAAATTATTATTAATGATGAAAATCGCTTTTGTCTATCTAAATATTCCCACATTATATATATTTTTCCAATTTTATCCTCGGAAAAATTTATAGCGAAAGATAATAAAAATTATTTTTATATTGTTGCTTTTGTATTATATTTATTTTTATTATACTTCGTGAAAGAATCTCGTATTTATTTATTTTGCATTATACCTGTACAAGACTGAAATCTTACTAAATAGAAAAGAATTGATGTACTGTGGCTCATTTTACTCTGGCACATTTTCCTTTCCTCTTTCCATTCCTGATGGTTCGATGTCTGATAAAAATAAGAAAAAAATGTAGCTGAACATGAAATTTTTAATACAGATACGTCTTTTCAGCCCTTTATTTGTGACGTGGACAATAGGAAAAGATATGAGATTACGAGGTTGTATTGGTACTTTTAATGCGATGCATTTACATGCTGGGCTACGCGAGTACGCTACAACTAGGTGAGACACAAGGTTTCTCACATTAAAAGACAGAATAGTACATAAATAACAAATATATAAGTTATTTATAAATATATAATATAATATATTAATATATATTAATAAATTTTATATATATATGTATAAAACTAATTACATATATATATTACTATATATTAATAAGTTTTATATACACACGCATATATTATATATATATATATAAACGCATAATGTAAGATTTAGCACATAATTTATGTAAATAATTGTAACATTTTAAAGCTCAATCTGCAGTGTGTCTTTGTTTCCTATTTCTTGATTTTTACCACATTTACTTCTTGTTTTTTTGCCTCTTATCCAGTTTCTTCGTTGTCTGTCGTCCGAGGTAAAAGTTGTCAAACTTCGAAAGAGACAAGAAACACGTGAAAAGAGATTGTTGACAAACGATTGCAAAGAAGAAAAAAGGCAAGTAAAAAATAAGCAACAGGAAGCAAAGAACACATTGTAGATTAGGCTTTAGCATAATAGTTTGCACGCGCTTTTTAATACATATTTTTATATGTTTTAAAGCGCATTCAAAGACTCTCGATTCAATCCCATAACTCGAGACGAGCTGCCGCGCTTGCATGTAAGCGTGTCAATTTTGCGGCATTTTGAAGACGGGGTTGACTACTTAGATTGGGAAGTGGGTGTTCACGGGATTCGCATAGAATTCCACAATGAGAAGGGTAATAAACGGACGGCTACTTATCTGCCCAGCGTAGCTATGGAGCAAGGTGCGTATCCGCGACCGTAGAATAGAACAGGCAATGGAAACTCTCACGAGGAGGTATAATCTTTACGAGGAATAATCTGTAATCTGATATTCAGGATGGGACCAGATACAAACGATAGATTCTCTGCTACATAAGGGTGGCTTCAAAGGCCTAGTCACACCCGATATCCGTCGTAGCCTGAAACTAACTCGCTATCAAAGCGAGGAGGTCACCGTGAGCTATCAGGATTACATGACACATTGTCACAATCGAAGATGCTAGCAGATCGCCTGGGGTCCCGGCCAGGGATCCCTGCCCCAACGATCCGCTGAGGCTCGTTATAACAACGCTCATATGGTCAATTCGCCTCATTTGCAAAACGATAGTGCTCGATACAATTCTTTCGTGTCTGGTCAACAACGTTTACAGATTATCACGCAACCGAATCGCTCGACGTTCATACATCCATTACCCTTACCTCCAATTACCCCAGTTATGATACCGATACGTAATAATCCTCCCATTTGGTGGGATAATGCGGGTCCGTCCTATCCGTCTGCGCCGCTTTATCCTCGACCACCGCATCGTTTCTTAACGCAGAATGCTACGGAGCGTGGGGTACGTAAACGAAAATGACATTGGAGGCGGATACTTGTTATAATTTTCCACTGTTTAAAGTGGTGCGTCTTTCTATGTCTTAGTGTACACAGCCTCCCATTTATGGTACCGCATACTCCGTCTTGAGATGAATAATAAATCATATATGATGGCATTGTCTAATTGTTGCATATTGTATTAAAAAGTAGTGATTTTAAAAAATTTAAAACTATTAAATTTAAAACTATTATATTTACATTGATGTATGTTGTGAAATATTTTAAAATTTAAAAACAATTTCCTCAAATTTTACCGATTTCGGAGATTTATTGATAAATAATGAAAAAATTTGGTTATATTACTCATTCAATTATTTAGTAGCTATATTATTTATTTTATTTTTTGCATAAATTTATTTAGTTCCCTTTTCATTATGACAATTAACTTTACCATCATATTGCGAAGAATCTGTTTGCATCGATAATACAATTTAAGAATGGTAATGAACATTTTTATAAGACAGTGATCACGCCTAAAATTCACTGCCTGCTTTCACATGATATAATGTACAAAATGATGTCGGAATTATTCCATTTTTTGTACAATGTATGTGACATATAATATAATTCTTATACGTCAAGTGAAAATTAGCAAAATTTATAAGAATATAATTTCTTTTTGTTAATGTTATTTATTGGTATAGAATGTGCAATATAGAACATAAATTATGCATTAATTGTATTAGAAAAAATGGATCTTTATCTTGTTAAAATACATCCGTTGTGCATTTAATCGCGTCAAAAAGACAGTAAGTTTTACAGAGAAATGATATAAATTTTCTGTGGTTAATTGTGATTTAGTTATTAAAGTATGAAAAGAAATCATACGTAGTAAAAGATATAAATATTAGACATGTAAGTTAGACATAAAAGAAAAAATATATAAAAGATCTCATTATGAGTTTGTGTTATTTGATTGATAAGCTATTGTAATTTCGTGATAGTTGCACAACTTGCAGTATCTTATGCTGTGTATCTATTAATATATATTTTACAAATTTTAATTTTCCTATTCTATGATACAAAAATGAATTACTGATTTTTCGGCGAAAACTACTGATTAATTCTACTTCCCTTGAATTACCAGCTATTCTCAGTAGCGGGCTTTAAACACTGCCAATTTAATCGTCTTATTATGTCTTTTATACTAATGCAATATTTGTTAGAAATAAATAAAATAATTGTTATTATATCTTATCTTTGTTGTAGTATGTGTTATTCTCTGTGTTTATCCGTTATAGTATGCGTTATTATTATTTACGTAAAATGTTTGCATCGATGATAATTAGCGAGTTCCTAAAATCTTGCCTTCTGTGAATCTTGGCATAAAAAACGTCCAACGAACTGCCACATACTGTCGATTCATGTGTGCTCATTTGATCTATCTATGGAACTCCATTTGTGTAATAGACATTTATCACGGTTTATACGTATGAATGTTAATATGTATGATGCATTTTCATGAGTACGAAAATAATTCTATCTAGCGTTGTGTAATTATATTTTGCAAGTAAATTGTATTCGTGTTTGTCGAAGAGTTTACGAAAATACAAAAGAAAACCCACTTACTAAAAAAGTAAGTCATTAATGTTATCGCAATGCAATTAAATATATAATCGTATTGAACACATTTAAGATTGATAATTATCATGCGAATTTTACTGAATGAAATCATTTTGTATTTTATCAAACTGCCACAAAAATCTGTTCGATGTACGCATTTTGTAATTGCATAGAGTAAGCATCTCACATGTATAGTTTATACTGTACTTTTAATCTTTCTCTCGATAATTAATTCTCGATAATTATTATAACTTGAAATTACACGACGAAAATTATTAATAATTTCCAAAGCAAATTGTACTTGGCATCATAACTGATACCAATATAATATTAATACAATATCAAGCAAATGTACGCTCATTTTGATTGCATTTGTAAATTAATAATACAGCGAACCTATAGATTATTCTTTATTTATTCATAAGTCAGACACAGCGAACGTAACTCTCTCTCTCTCTCTCTCTCTCTCTCTCTCTCTCTCTCTCTCTCTCTCTCTCTTTCTTCCCTCTTCCTCTCCCTCTCCCTCTCCTTTCTTTTCTCATCTTCTCCTTAAATTAAGAAATCAGTAGAATTCATAAAAATTACATCAAGGTACTGTAGATAATTTTTATTGCAATGGAAAAGTGAAATAAACTTTTATATTGTCATAAAAAGATCATTGTAATCAATTCTTTTCGCATTATTCCTTATCTCTTTTTCTATTTAAAAAGCTCTTTATGATTTATATATTTTAATATGTAAGTTTAATGTATATTTAGTATCACATGCAAAAATGCAGCGAAATGAAACGTATTCTTATTTTGAATAAATGCAATAAATGTAAAAAAGCGTAGTTGAAAAATACAGATTTAGACATAATGTAAAACATTTTGTTATATGTTATATAAGTGTATTCCAAAATTCGCGAAAATTAAAATATTTTTAGGCACGAAGAACTAAGTGAATACAAGTTCTTGTAATTTTTGATTCTAAGCAGTAGTTTTCGAAATTGCTCAATTACAGAGGCTACAATTAGGCAAGTCACTGACGTGAGCCGATAGTATTGATAATTGCGCAATGTACTCATTAATATGGTCTAAATTTAATGTATTAATATTAGAAAATATGTTGCTATTGCGCTTAATTGCACAAAGACCATCAATTTTTTAATCAAACTTTCCATCGCACTCATTTCATTAAAATGCGAAATAAATTATACGTTAACGAGTGACTTATGGGTCAATTCTAAGCAAAATCGTAAAACTCGTAAAGTGTTCTCGTAAAACGTCTTTTAAGAACTTATAATTAGTATTTTATGCGTATGTATCGTAAATATTTAAGTATTATTCGTAAATATTTAAAATTTCTTGTAAATTGTAGCTGCTAGTAAGAAGCTGTTTGTAAAAATATTGTAGATATAAGCACTTAAAAATTTTTACAAGTCTTAATAAGAATGTGTTACGAGTCTTATGATTCTATTTAGAATTTAGGCATAAAACTCACTTTAGATAATCTATAATTCATATTTAAATTCACATCAATAGTTTAGATAATTTGAATCAGAATTCAGAATAAAATTTTAATTTTCAAATAGTCTCTAAAAGTGAATTCTATTTTATATTATTTTATATTTTATATTTCCATTTATTTATTTTATATTTCCAATATGTTATAGTTCCCCTATTATTTATTTTAGAGTATCCTAAAAAAATGTCTAGGTAGTGATGTTATCGATTATTGTAAAAATGTTCATATGAATGCTTGTCCTATTCCGAACGGTTTCCGAGTTTTGAACGTGCAATTGCAAAATTACTGTTATAGACACGTACTTTTTCTAATAATTCATTACTCAAGTGACACACTTTTTAAATCAACTAATTGTAAATAAAAAGAAGTGCCAACGATTTTTAAAAATATTGGAATAATAATAAATAGTGCATCCAGAAGCATGATTGCTCACTGAGTACTCAATGAGCTCTTGTACCTGTTTGGTCTATATTTTTAGAATAATAAATATGGAATATGCTAATCAGATGCAAGAGCTCACTGAGCGTGCTTCTGGATGCACCCAATGTAATTTATTTTAAATACATTTACTTTAGAGATTTTTTTAAACTTTATAATAAATTTTCAAAAATTTTATTGTTCAAACTATCTTGGAAATCATTCGAAATAGGACACAAAAAAATACATACTGTACGTGAATAATAATTATTTGTTTCAAGTTCATAATTTCAAAAGTTCATAAATCCGTAAATCTACAATAAAGAAGTTCATCACAAGATCAGCATAAGATTTATTAAAAATATGTTCTATATAAATCCTAATATAATTTTTCAAAATCATTAAATTAAAACAAATTCAATTTGCTTATTATACAAAGTCACTTCTTCGATCAATCTTATAGTATTCTTTTAAAAAAATGAATTCTTGTTTTGAATACATATTAATGAGTTTTTCTCAAATTAATATTATTTATTAAAGATAACTGTTACTAAAAAAAAGAAAATAAAAAATTATCACTTTTCTTATCAATAGAATATTTTTTGTGTGCACGTATGAACATTTTCGTTTAAAATAACCGATACTGTCTGGAAAATAAATCTTTCTTCCCGGGACACCCTGTATATGTATATATATATATATATATATATATATATATATATGTATACATTATATATATAAATTTTTATTGTGCAATGGCATAGTTGTGTAAGAGAGATGGCGCCGTAGTATACCGCGCGCGAGTGCGATGCAACCGGCGTCGCGACGCACTCGCGTCCAACTATCTCAGACCGATCGGAGTCGCGTCGCATCGTAGACGCGCGTATCGGCTGCGGCGTCGAATCCTACACGGTTCAACGCGTTTTTCATGCATGCAGATGAAGTGCATACACGGCGAGCGCGTCATCGCTGTATTTACGTGCCGTGACAGTTCCTCGTATGGGAAAATTGACAGTGAAATCTCGTAAATCGCTGCGATTGCTCGGTGGTCGCCACGGGCGTCGACATATTGCGCGTGTTGTGTTTCAGACGAAGTTCTCGACAGTTCGTGTACGTTTTTTCCCCCTGATGCATCTCGTCTCATCCCGTGCGAGAAATTAACAGTTTAAGAGGAATCGCGCATCATTTCAACAACGACGTATGTGTTCGTTCGCGTTCGTTCACGCCGGTTCGTACTCCATGTGCGACGTAGTTGCGTGGTATCGCCGCTTCCACCCTCGCAAATGCGACCGGGGGTGCGCGATGGAATCGACGCTCAACAGTCGGCACGTCTCTTCGCAGCTGTCACGGTAAGTAATCGCACGACTTTACGGTGTTGCGGAGAAGTTGAGGAAATATAAATTGAAACGTTCGCTTAGACTTGTGTCGCTTTCACTCGCCGAGAACGCTAGTCTTGTATATAAACCTGTAACGCTAGATTAAATTCCTTCCGTAAACGAAAATGTCTTTTATATTTCCCATGTTATACTTGAATTTTGTTAAAAACTCAAATACTATATGTTTATGTTTTTATACTATTCACGCATATATTTTCAAGTTTATTATTCATATATTACGACAAAAAAAAGCAGGTTTTTAAATTTTAGATCTAGGTTAACTGATGGATGCTGGACGATACTTCGTTCCATGTATATTTTTAAATTATTATTAAAAAATTTTTAATTTGATTAGCGTAACATATGAGTAATAAATTTGAAAATGGACCTACAATATGAAAATATGAATATATAGTATTTGAATTATTAACAAAATTAAAATATATCATGAATATAAAAAAGACATTTTCGGCCATAGGAAAGATTTTCTGCTTAAATTTTATTGTAAATGTTGTATAATTTGCCTTCATGCTTTCGAATCACGATTATTATTTGATCTTAAAACGTAATTAAAGTATCTGATTTTTTTTTAAGATAACTTTCGACAAATAAAAACATTGAACGTTTAAAAAATATATTACATATTTAAGTTGAAAATATTAAAATCAATCTCTAACTATAATTGAAAAATAATCATATTTGTAAAATCTACGTTATGTAGATTATTTTAAATAAAAAAAATACGTAAGTATTTTATAATAAATTACTTTAAATAAAAAAATACTTAAGTATTTTATAGTAAATTATTAATTACTTTAATTATTTATGATAATAAATGATGTCACATGAATAGATCGCTTTATGTTTTATAAGTTGTAAGTTTGATATTTTCTGGAATTATTTTTTGAGTAACAGAAAATATTATTTTTTCGATTTGAAATTTGTAATATACTACACATGTTGCGAATATATGTGTATTGCAACAAAGTGTTTTTTTAATTTTACTTATTACATCTCATTATTTTATTATTAATTTATTATTAAAATTGTTAGCAATTACAAATTGGTTGTGTTTCGACAGAGAAAGCAGTTCTACAATTGTTTAATAAAATTCTTCAATATGATTATTCTTAGTTTCTCACTCGATCTAAATGTATAAATCAATCATATTAATATAATCAGTTACAAGGTTGTTTTCTCTGCTAAACGCAACAATTGTTAAAGAATCATTATTTTTTTCTGCTTTGCGGTTTCAAAATGTCAAGTTAGTTGCTTTAAAGCTAAGTTTTCTTTTGTAAAAAAAGAAGAGCTAGGTAATAAATAAATTTTTACACAAGAACCTTTGCATGTAGCTCTGACGATGAATACAATGATGACTCGCGTATGAACGAGTAAACAAACATCGCTTCGACGTCGGTCGATCGTATTGGAGCGCGTTAAAAGATGTGGGCGCGAAAAGAACGACGGGATGACGAAAATGGCGGGTGATGAAACAGCTGTTTTAACGCGCGCCGCGCCATCTGGTGGGGCGCGCGCGCGATATGGCACGCTAAGGCAACGAAGAGAACAACGGCGGCAGCGACGACGACGACGACGGCGGCGGCCGCGACGAGCGGACGATAGTGAGACGTATACAAGTTCGTGTCCGCAGTTCGGGTCCGCAGTGGTCGACGGCGACGGTTGAAACGGTAACATGGCTGCTGGTTGTTGCGGTACGAAAAAGCAGAAGCTCAACAACAATTCCGCGGGCGTACCATGCAACGGCACAGCGGTGCTGTCGAATGGCACGCGTATACGTAATACGCCGATCGTGCAGCCCGAGATGGGTTTCTACTGCTTCGACGTCCTCTACTGCCAACTGCACCAACTCGACCCACCAAAACCGCCCAACTTCAGCAACGAAGCATTGTGAGTTTAGATCCACCTACTGAGCTAGTCACCTCAGCGTCCAACGTATCCCTTCCTCCCTGTCCCGACTATGCGTCGCGTGCCACATCTCTCTGTCTCTCTCTCTCTCTCTCTCTTTTCCCTCTTCCCTCTCCCCCCTCTCACGCTCGTACCTTTCCCATGCGCGCCTTCGTTGCCCCGCCTCCCCAGGTCTCTCTTGCCCATTCTGCATCGTGGCATCTTTTTTTTTCCTTTTCGTGGCTGTCCTTTTTCTTCCTCCACCCACGCCAGTGCATCTCTTTGTTGAAACCATCGCTGTGCTTTTGTGTCTTTAACCATCGCAGAATAAAGAGCAGGGGAGGGGGTGAAAGCGAAATGCAAAGAAACGTCTCTTGAAGGATGCATTTTATTTTTTTGCAATTTTTTACTTTGCCTGGCTCATGCTACTGACCTTCCGTCGAGGTTATACCAGATACCAGCATTGTTTTGCTTCTGAATAATTTACTGAAATGTAAACATTTTTTGTTTCTCTTTACTTTCTCAGTTAGTCCCTTAGATTTTAGATCTTAGAGATAGAGATTTGTACCATGATTCATCATATATTTCTACTACTTTACTCTGTTTTATTCCTTTGGTTTAGGAGAGATTATTATTGATCACACTAGCATACATTTTGTTATAATGATGTTTACACAAACTGTTTATATAGAGATAATAATATAATCATTGTTTATATATATATAAATATTGATCAAGAAGCAAAAAGTTATTTAGCAGTTTTGTACTTGTGTAACTAAAATTATTGAGAATTTAATTTAATAGTACATGTTTTTTCATAACAGAGAATTAATGTTCTGTGAATTAAGTTTCGAAGTCCTGTGATTTTATTTTGTCATTAACACATTTTCTTTCATGCCTTTCTAGTCCCCTGTTTGTAACATGGACTATTGGAAAGGATATGCGACTACGCGGTTGTATTGGTACATTCAATGCCATGCATTTACATGCAGGACTTAGGGAATATGCTACTACTAGGTAACTATATATATTCTAGCTGGATAGTTCCACCTTTCGATAAACTTCAACACAGTTTTATTCTTTTATGCTCTTTTGTTCATCCAGTAGGTAAATTACATAGTTTATCCAAAGATAGAACAAATAAATTGGCTAGACTAGAATTTTGGATTATACTTTCAAACAAGCAATTGTGTTTCACAGTGCTTTCAAGGATTCGCGGTTTAATCCTATAACACGAGAGGAACTTCCACGCTTACATGTAAGCGTTTCTATACTGCGGCATTTTGAAGACGGCGTGGACTACTTAGATTGGGAGATAGGAGTCCATGGGATTCGCATAGAGTTCCATAATGAAAAAGGCAACAAGAGAACTGCTACTTACTTACCTGATGTTGCGACTGAACAAGGTTTGTGTGAATTATTGCGTGTGCTATGGAACTATTCTTATTATAATCATCATATTTTTTAAGTATGCTTTTGTCTCCACTAAATTGACACTTTTTTTAGGTTGGGACCAGATACAAACTATAGACTCGCTATTACATAAGGGTGGTTACAAAGGCTTAGTTACACCAGATATTAGACGCAGTGTAAAACTGACGCGATACCAGAGCGAGAAGATTACTGTAAGCTATCAAGACTACATGACACATTGGCATAACCGGCGATGCTAGCAGCTGGCTTGGGGTCCTATCCAAGGGCCCCTACCTTGCCAAACGCCCGGCACATTTTGTTATAAAAATATTTCAGATACAGTTAACGCATCTTACTCACAATACAGTACCACTCAATATAATTCTTTCATGGCCAATCAACAGCATACGTTAGTTATGGTTCAGCCGAATCACCCCACATTTATACATACACTTCCGCTGCCACCAATTCCTCCGGTTGTGGTACCTATGCAAAACTATCCGCCATTCTGATGAAATTGTGCATACTGCATCCTTCAGTACGCTATATCGTTATTCCTTACAAACTTTTGTAATGCAAAGAAATGAATTAAATGCTTAAACGAATATAACTGAAGGTGGCTGTTATGTATCATCGTCTGTTGCTTGAATTGATTATACATTTTGATTGTTTATTGCAGCATTTATTGTCTCTTTTTCTTTCATTGTTAGCTATTCTTATGCGATTTATTCGTCTGTGAAAAAAAATGCGAAAATATAATCTTCAGTATGGTGGCAATGTTCTTCCAAAATATTTGTTGTAAGCATAAATAATATTGTCGGCATAAGAAACATTTGTATATGGTAGATTCTTGTTCTCAAGATTGTACAATTTTATGATTGTTAAATTTGAACTGAAAACGAAAATCTATTTGCAAGCAACAATGTAAGTTCAGTTTGCTGTCGAATATATGACTAGCCATTGATTGTTATAATGTAAATACTATACAATTGTAGCTTTGCCATTATGCCATCATGCTAGAACATTAGATATTCATATTAGATTTGTGACGAGTAACAAAAAATTTCCGAATACATAATACTATTTATAATTAATTGTGACTATATTAGTCCATTCATTCTATAATGTACAAATTTATCATAGTCGCCTGTTTACATTACAGATTTAAATTATCAGCAAATACTTGTGAGCACAATGAAATACTTTGATTTTTTTTAATAATTAAGGAAAAATATTTAATTGGAATATTCTGTAAAACATATAGATGCACTATTATGTAGAACGCATAAAAGTTATTTTCTTTCTAAGATCTAATGTAATCGTTAATTATTCATATTTGCGTAATATTTGACGCAATAACACTACTATAACATCTGAACAAAATTTCTTTGCATCAATGGTATAAATTTTTCTTTTAGGATGGGATCATGGAGTCTTGCACAATGCATAATGCAAAAAATGAACCAATCAAAATCTTTCATTTTCTTCTTTAATCAATAATGAAATAAAAGATTCTCATTGATTTTCTTATGCATTATACTAAAATCTGTGCTACCTTTATGTGCTTTCTACAATAAGTCATTAGCTAAACTTTAAGTATTGAGATAAGAAATTGACCAATCACAGTCGAATGTGAGGAGAATAATCGGCTGTGATTAGTCAATTTCTTATGGCTTAAAACTTAATAAACTTAAATTGTGGCTTATTTTGTAGAAAACCCATTATTGTTATTAAATGCTGTCTTACTTTATAGACACTTACTGCTTTCTTTATAGACATTGATTTTTTTTATCTATTTTTATTAACATATGTGGACAAGAAACATAAAAATGACATGTAGATATGTCATATAAATTTTTAATGTTACATATTTATACCATTCCTACAATGAAGTTTTAAATGTTTTGATTATAGTCCAAAGTTTTATTACAGCAAAGGGATCGTTATACTAACAATAATTTAATTTCTAAAAATTATGTCTAATTTTAAAAACTTTTATTATGATTTGCTTTAATCTATATCGGTAGATAACTTTAGAATGGGACCTCTACTGTAAATAAGCAATGGACTACATCACTACATCACTAACAAAAAATAGATATAGATATATAATATATAGGTGTAAGACATTAAAACAAAAATGACGATCTCATTGTGATGTTGATTGCTGTGCAAATCATGGTAATGACTCATTCATTATAATGACATTCAACTAAAATCTTTTCCAACTTAAAAGTAGTAATATGGAAAAGAGCAAAAATACAGTTGTATGTACTACTATAGATGCAATTGAATTACGGCTAACGTGCATTTCGTGAAATGGCACAGAAAATGAAAATCTGTCAGTGTATGTACCTTAAATGCGTATGTTAAACAGCATTGTCACATATAAATAGAAGAGAGAGAAAGTTCAGGCATATTTTATATTAAACTGTCTTGCTTCTTAGATTCCACGGCTATATGATAGCTGATTTCATTCACTGCCAACATAACCATTGTTGTAGGTATTATACAAATCCTACTCCTACCGAAAGAATAAACGGATCATATTGTTGTACTTTGGTTGAATTGATGCGTCTGCATCTGGTGTTATCTTTTATATATTCTTATCGCATACACATAGTTCCTGGGATCTCCTTGCTACTCGGGCCCCTGTATGACGTCCAGTAAACTGCCAGTAATATACTTAATTCTAGAGTAGTTGGCAAATCAAAACTGTGGTCACCTGTGCCCAATTTGACTTTAGAAACCAAATCATATGAAGAGATTTCTTTTTTTTTCTAATTAAAATATGTAGAAAAATGTATAATATAGGCATATAAAATAAGAATACTTCATTTTCGTTTGTATAAGCTGGGATAGAAATTCAAGAAGTTCCCAAATTTAATTATATGACGTTGAAATAGTTCGTTTAACATAATAAAAGAATAAGCGTAATTTGACCTCGGTCGTAATTCCCATCTATTAAATATTGGAAGTCTGTGTAAAATACTTCTAGATTTTTTCACGATGAAATATGTATCTAATCGGAGTAATTGAAAATATCGAATTTGCTATTTTACTTGAGCCTATAAGTAAATTCGTATTATATTTAATATTAATATAAAATAATACATACGTTTGACTCGATATTAAGTAAGTTAAACTTTATATTAAATAAGTGAATCAACATTATATGGAAAAATTCTCTTAAATCAGAAAAGTCGTATGTATTATCAACATTTAAAGCAGCGATCTTTTTAAACAGTTGAAAAGCGTTTATTATTGTAACAAATCATATGGTGCCTAGACATTGAATTAATTTTGAGAAAAGGAATAGATATGTACGAGACGCATAGTGAATATCAGTGAATGATTATAACTAGACATCTTATAATATTATGTCAATGATGAAATAAAAATACATTTTATATTCTACAAAATACATTTTATATTCTTCTGTTGTCCTTATAATATTATTAAATATTGATCTAATATAGAATGGACTAAAAATATCATATATTTTTTCAATTTTATATGTATATATATTTTACTACAATTATATATACAATATCTCTCGTACTATAATACAATAATATTATAAAATTCAAAGAATGTTATTTTTAAATTTCTGCTCTTTTTCTTCTTCTATTAAATACTGCATATCTAACATTCGAAGGTAAGATTTGATTTCTGAATATGTTATAAAACCAGCTACTAACGCATGAAAAGTGAACATCATTGCAATCTTGGGAAATATTGGCTGATAGATTGTTAGGACGCGTCTAAATATTCCTCTTATGTCAGTTATGTGTGGCACATTATATATTCCACTGCCAGCAGCAATCTGTGATTCGTATAAGATGTAATAAAACTAATCAAAAGAATATCAATATCGAAAAACAGTAATAGAGAGCAAAATTTTGTCACTTACTGAGAAGTTTGCAAACGGTACAAGTATCAGTGGCAAAAACACTCCGCTACAAGTTTGCATCAAAGCAGACTTGGATTCCATGCATAGAGGACATGATATCTCTAATAATAATAGCTTATTCATGATCAACTGAAAGATATATAATATTTTGTATTATCAAACTCCTTGCTCGGATAGCTGGTTCAACCCATGCAACATACTTTATTCAAGAGACATCCTGAAAATGTCATAATAAGAAATTCATAATAGAGGTCTAGATGCATCAGAGTAATGTAAAGGCATGTATTGAGAAACCTAATAACCATATTAAAAATTTACTAAGCTTATTTAGGTTATCTAGGTTTATTCACTTAGCCTTGTATTGAGCTTACTTATTCTGTAAAGAAAAATGAATTGAAATGAATTTAGATTTTTGAAAGTATGTTTGCGAACATTGAAATAAATCCTTTTTAATTCCAATGCATTTTTATTTATTTATAAGATTTGCATAAAGCATATTTCTATGCCTTTAAATAAAACAAAATTTCAGTTCTTTAAATGCATCATGAATACTGCTCAATTTAAAACCTTGAATAGGAAATACAATTTTTCAATCCAATTATATCTATAGAAAAAAAAATTTTTCTATCCAATTAAATATAAAAAAAGTAAAAATAAACCAAGCATTTGGATGGATTGAAACGAACTAAAATCTCAATTCATTTTAATCCATTCTCGCTTACTAGATATTATTTATTATTTACTTATGGGACAATAGACTAAGTCCAAAATAGTGGTCAAAATAGCCAATGAGAAAAGTTATTAGCATTTGGCTCAGATAAAAGAATTGCACTACTTTGATACATCCAGAGCTATAGAGAGAGGACATAGGGATGTCTTCTAGATGTCTTTAAAGCGTCCTTTGGACATCATACTGTATAGGAATTTAATCGGTTTTTCCGTCAATACCTCCGTATGGACTACACCTGTCACTGCAGCTGGCGATACTGCGAGACCTAATACTGTAAGTAATGTCCCATAATTTCGGATCTTCATCCTCGCTCTAAATCGGTGATTCAAATAAAGACTAGTGATCACCGTCGTGCTGATCAGAATACCGCGTCCAACTATTAATGGCCATCTAGATTAAAGGATTTATTGTTTTATCAGGTGAAGAAAATTTTTTTTGTATAATTCTTGTGCCCACACTAACGGGTTTGAACCATAAAACAAATCGTCTAAAGTGTTATTGAGAGAAAAATGTGGCTTTTTAATAGAGAATAATGTAATGGGGTTATGTACACATCACTCCATGGTTTCCAACTTCTGATAATATGATATTGTTTCGCTATACGATCGCGTTTCGTGACAAAGGAAGGAATTTTTGATTCATCCTGCTGTGCATTGCGGATTATAATTCGTTGTGGCCGTGATATATCACCCATTTTTTATATGAGCTTCGTGAATTCATACAAAACACGTGCTCACACACCAAGTTACAACTTAACAACACAACTTAACAATTGCAACTCACAACGTGCTTTTGACAGTGTTGCCAGATCCCACGCGAATGCTACACGCATGCGACCAATCAAAATTGTCAAAGTGTGACATCACAGATAAGTGATAAATTTAAAACTGTTATTTCCAAACAGCATCTTATGTTAGCAGTATGCTCGTCAAATATATTATTTTGATTTCAAGTTTACAGGAAAAATTTGTTTTAGAATAATATTTTACAAACTAATAAATATCTTGTAACTTAACTAATAAATATTCTGTACTTTCCTTTCGATGGCAATATGAAATATGATGCATCGAAGGTGTTGGGAACATATAGCTAAACACGAGCAAAATTATATATAGTTTACTTCTTTACATTTATATAATACATTTACAAGAAATAGAAAATAGAGACTTTAATGTCTATTATACATAGGATACGACGAGCGATATCTAATAAGAACTCTGTTTTTGTATCATCACATGCAAAAAAGTATTACGATTCAAAACCGACATGTAATGTAAGAAATTTATTTGTTAATATAAAAAGTAACGACTCATTACATTTTGAATGATGGTAACAATAACGAATTACTTTTGCAAATCAATAACAAGTAATCAGAGGCGGTGAAATACGGTAAGCGAGTTCGACATGGGGGGGGGAGGGACGCCACGTTTTAGAAGCACCTAAGGGACTCTGTATGTAATTATGTATTGTGGAATACACAGTTTCTAATAGATTGAAATTCTTATTTTCAATTCTCTGTTCCCTATTCCTTTTATTGTGCGGAGCCCCTAACACCGCGTACCTACAATATATTGTACTGAATAAAGAGTGAAATAATTTTTTTCAATAAATTGCGAAATACATAAAAGTCTTGAACTATGCAGCATTATAAAGCAAATAGTTATGATTCGTTTTTATGCATTCCTCAAAAAAAAATATTTTAGTAACATCTGTTCCACGAGATTCGGGTAGAGATATACGCGTCGATGAATAATCGAATGTAACTTTATTTTTGTTTTGTTTAATTTTTCAAATTGAAAAATTAAATCCCATACAGCACAAAAAGATTGCAGAAACATTGCAGAATGATTTCATTGAAACATTGCAATATTGCATGGTAGTTGCGAAACATTGCTAAATCATTGTTGCAAAATTCCAACAATGTTAAGATGTCTTTTTATTATATTGCAACAAAATGTTCCAACAATATTGCAATGTAATGTATTTGGATAAATTTTTTACGAAGTCTAAAATGAAAACTATTTCTATACATATATTTCACTAACTTTAATTTTTCTACAAATCGCATTTCTAGTGATATGTGCTTTCCAAAAGTAATTTTTTATGATAAAACCATAAAATATTCCAATAAATACAGTATTAATTCTGAATAAATTTATTCGTAAGTATGGAATGCTATACATATAGTATTCACATACATTTAATAAATTGATACATATGCATCTATAGATATATAGTAATTAATAAAATTACACACAATATAATATTCAAATATAATATTCAAAATATATATGATTTTTATAAGCATAGAATATTTTAATTTATCATTCAGTTATATTTATAAAAATAATTATACGTTTTTTAAAAAATACATGTTTATATAAAATAATTTGAAATAATTTTAAAATAATCCTTTTGTTCTAATTATCATTTCTAAATTATTAAAATGAAACTACTGAAGAATAAATTTAAAAGGACACAGATGTTAATATAATATAAAAAATAATATTTTTTAAGGTTGCTCTGCCGGTGCCTGATACCTCTCCCAGGTCTCCTTCTCCTCTCAGAATAAGGTTGACATCCTCTCGCACAGGACACTCGCGTAAAACACTCGCGAATAAAACTATAATCGCACGCGGACTATAACTTGAGTCCGATTACTTGAACGGCACTCTCGAACAAACGACGCGACGAACCGGCTACGGTTCGTTCATTTTCAAATAAATCGGCGACGAGGGTACGTTAGCTTCCCCCCCTTGGATTTTTACACGAAGAGAACGATTTTCCTTAATATCTAAAAATTTATCTAGATTTATCATTCAGATCCGAAAGTTTTTAGATTTGAGAAAAATTCTTTTCGTATAAATATCCTCTGGGTACTGAGCCCTCCCACCACGTCAAGGTGTACCCGTGAGAGGAAAGATAATCTGAAAAATGTAATAGCTATTATCTATACTACTATGCAATTTTTACAAACGAATATCAAACAGTCTGCAATTCATTATCATTGCGAAATAAATTTAGAGCAGTTAAAAGAATTGAATCTTTTATTTATAGATGATGTCTGTAAGATATGATTAAAGTCAATAAAATGGGCTATTTAATAAAAAAGAGAAATATTTCTTTTATTATATCGATAATAATAGTTTCAAAGAATTACGTTTAATTTTTAAACGGAGTATAACGGAAGGTGCACAAAAACAAAAAAATAAAAATTATTAAATTATTAAACTATATTAATTCTGAAAGCAGGAATTGCGTTATTTATTATGAGAGTATTATTCATATTAATGTTTTATGACTCGTGTGACCGTTCGTATAGACAAATGCGGCCGTGTCGCGTGCCGCTCTTCTTCACATTTTTTTTTTGAAACATATAATAATCGCAACAAATAACATATAAAAATGCTAGATATATAATAAGAAATGTTGTATTTTATGAATGTTCACGTAATACGATTACTAGAATGATTAATTATTCATAAGATACAACGTTTCGTATTATATTTAGCATTCTTCGC
>NW_011627476.1:489777-561475 GCF_000204515.1 Acromyrmex echinatior | reverse complement strand
GTGTTTTCGAGTCGCTCCGCGTGTCGCATTAATTAATAGTAATATCTACGAACGCGAATTACATAAGGTTGCCTAAAACTAAGGAGTATATTAAGGATTGAAAAGGATTATAGGTTGTATGCACTTTTTCCCTTTATTTCTGAGATTCATTATTCACATACGCAGCTCATGAATATTTTAAATATTTCGTACGTTCGCGGATGTACGGTAACTAACAATAAAAATGAGATTCTTGTTGTTAGATGCATGCTATTATTCTATTTAGTCAAAATTGTTTTATAATTCAAAATAAATTTTTGTATTTATCTTCGTTTAAAAAAAGGATGACATATTATTAATCTTTATTTAATTACATCACAGAAAAGAGTAATCAAAATTGAGATGTAATATTGGGATGTCAAAATTATTTCACGTGAGCAATTATGTAAGAAAGACCACGCTAATAAGAATCTCTTTTTACTTCTTGCCTTTTGTCAGCATTGTAATTGATACGAAAAATTGATATTTAAAATTATAAAATAAACTTCAAATATGTTCCTCGGTATATCGCAATATAATTATGATATCACATTAAACGACTCGCGCCGCTAAAACTAGAAATAATCGTTTTATTAATCGAAGAACATTAAAAATGGGAAGAATATATTATTTTACTTATTCGTAATATTCGTTTTATTTCGGCAGTTAGACGGTTGGTGCGACCTTGTGTTGAGAATGGTACGGGGTGGCACTGAGCGGCGCGTCATGTTTACGTTTACGCGTAATTACTGCGCTGTCCCTTACTGAAATTCTTAGAAATAGGTAGTCGTGTCGCGTGCGGTTCTTTCACATTACTTTTTAAAATATTATCGCGAAGAATACTAAATATAATACGAAACATTGTACCTTATGAATAATTAATCATTCTAGTAATCGTATTACGTGAACATTCATAAAATACAACATTTCTTATTATATATCTAGCATTTTCTACGATTATTATATATTTCAAAAAGAAATGTAAAGAAGAACGGCACACGATACCTCTACTTGTCTAAACGAACGGTTTCACACGAGTTATAAGAAAGCAATGTTAATACGAATATTCTCATGCAAATAACGCAATTCTTACTTTCACGATTAATATAGTTTAATAATTTAATTAATTTTTTAGTTTTGATTTATACGATCCATTTAAAAATTAAACATAACTTTGAAATTATTTATCGATAATAAAAAAAATGTTTCTCTTTTGTATTAATCTCTAGTCCATTTTATTGACTCTAATCATATCTTACAGACATCTGTAAATAAAAGATTCCCTTTTATCTATTTTGAATTTATTTTGCAATGATAACGAATTGCAGACGTGTGTTTGATATTCATTTCTAAAAGTTAACCGATTGCATAATAATTGTACAGTAATATAGATAATAGCTACATATATTACATTTTTCAAACTATCTTCCCACGGGTACAACCTTGACGTAATGAGAGGGCTCAGTACCCAGAGGATATTTACACGAAAAGAACGGTTTTTCTCAAGTATCTAAAAATTTTCGGATTTATCTGAATGATATTTCTAGATGAATTTTTAAATATTTGAGTAAAATCGTTCTCTTCGTTTAAAAATCCAACGAGAGAAGTTAACGTACCCTCGTTGCCGATTTACTTGAAAATGAACGAACCGCAGCCGGTTCGCGTCGCGCGTTTGCATCGGGAGTGCCATAAGTTATCGGACTTAAATTATAGTCCGCGCGCGATTATAATGTATTATTCGCGAGTGTTACGTGAGTGTCCTGAGAGAGAATGTCAACTGAGAGGAGGAAATTTAGGAGAGATATCAGGCATCGGCGGAGCAATCTTGCGGTAAATATTATTTTTTTCTTATGTAAAATTGAGCTTTTTTTGCTTGTTTTTAAATCATTTTATTTGACAATGATTTAAAAATGATTATTTTTATATCATTGTTAAATAAAATGATTTGAATAATTATATATTCTATAAAATAATTATATACCTTTTTTAAAGTTCTTAGCAAAAATGAATTTGTATAAAATATTAAAGTAATTTTTAAGTAACTCTCCTTTTCTTTAAATTAGATAATACAATAAAGAATAATATTTAAAAAGTTATTACAATTTTATTAGCAAAATACAATAAAATAATTCTGGTAAACAATTTTTTATGCATTTTTTATGTATAAATATGTATAAATATACATAAACATGCATAAATATTCATAAACATGTATAATTATACAGGGTGTTTCTTAAGATGGATCAGGGTCACATTGAGGGTCGAGAATGGATCAAAGAAAACAAAAAATTCTTATATCATTTTGAGATATTCGCTCGAAAGTTTTCGAATTAAAAAAGGAAACGTCTAACAGAAAGGCCGGTTACACTAACATAATTAACATAATTATAATTTTGATTTTAAGCGGAACTTAAAATTCTCTCTATCTCGTTTTAAAACCGAAAAGAGACAAGAACAAAGAGAGTTTTAAGTCTTGCTTAAAATCAAAGTAAGTTGGTGCAACCAGGCTTAAGATTATTAAAATGAAGATTAATGTATTTTCAGCTACATCTTTAGCTATATGTTAATAAAACTTTTATAAAAATATATATTTAACACAAACGTTCACCTCGCAGGGTAGAACAATGTTTCTTTTTGCTATTTCGTTATAAAATTTTATTATTAAATTCGTTCGTTTTGTGCAAAAACACATCGAATGAGTTTAGTTTTATCGAAATTGGACGTGAGAGAAAAAAAATTAAGTTTATAACATTTACCACTGAAGTAAATCTCTTTAAAGGAATGAAATATTAAGTAGATACTATAAAAACCGCCACTGTCCAGCAAATGAGAATGGATTGAAATGGATTAAAATGGATTCAGATTTTAAAAAATACGGATTCATGAATGTTAAAATGAATCCTTTTCAATCCTGAATGCATTTTTATCCATTCATAGAAGCAATATTGCATAGAACATATCTCTATGCCTTTCAATCCAAAAATAATATTAGTATTTTCTGTGCACATCTGTGAATATTGCTCAATTCAGAATTGTAAATAGGAAGTACAGTTTTTTAATTTAGTTGAATTGAAAAATAATATCAGTAATTTCTGTGCAACGTGAATACTGCTCAATTCAATATTCTGAATGAAATGCAATTTTTCAATCTAATTAAATAAAAAAAGTTTTTATTTAAAAATAAATCATAAATACTACTTAAATTATTTAAAATTATAAGTAGGAAATTTTTCATTTTAATCCAATTAAGTTCAAAAAAGTTGTAACGTAAAAATAATGAACGCAAAATTTTCAGATTCTAGTGATTACAATATTCTTTGGTTAATTAAATGTTTTCTAATCGAGTTATAAATATACAAAATTTTTTTTTTTTTAGTATCTGTGTTACAGTCAACTGTGGAATGATATCGAGAGGTGGATGACTTATAATATAATAAATTACACGTTACAATGTTTTGCTAATTTCTTATCATGATACACAGCTATATATACCTAACATGTATCAGAAGAGAGGGTAAAAAGGAATTATGTAGGGGGAGTTATGCTAAGCACAGGAAAATATATCTCTGGTAATTTTTCCAGGTATCACTCTGCAAGTTCAGATCTTCGATTTGTTTTTTCATAAATATCATTTCTGACGTCATTCTTTTATGAAAACATGATTCATAATGAAGGAAATTTTTTGTTCATTTTTCGATTTTATACTTGATTATATTTATAAAATTTTGAAAATATAAGATTATTGATCCAAAAGTCCAAATTATTTTCCATTTACTATATTTCATTTTATATAATTATTTTTAAAATATTTTTTTACATTTTATTTTATTTCATTTATTCATTGTCATATATCTTCTTGATATTTTTACAATATGTTATCAGTTTTCTTGTATTTACATGAAAAAGCTTTAATAAAATAATTTTTTTAATTTATGATAACGTATTAGATATCTTTTTTATTTTTTTCCGTATTCTCTTTTTCTCAGAGAATATATAAAATTAAAATTTTATAATTATAATTAAATGAGGTATAAATGTTTTTATTTATAATGTAAAGGAAGAAAATTAATATAATGTTTATAATTTAATGACAAATTACAAATACATCGAAGTTTTTATTATATATAAAATATTTATTTTAATTTTTTATTTTAATACGTTTTCTGTCAAGGAAACGCGATAACATATTGAAGTTTTAGTCTAATGAATGGAGCTCCTTTTTGGAAAGCTCTGCCTATTAAAAAAGTAAATAACGTAGATCTTTTATAAACCATGTTTTATATAACATTAATCTAATATTATTAGTAATTTTAATGCAACATTGTGATATGATGTTAATATGAAATACTACAAATGCCTCAAACATTTATAAGAAGAAGGAGATATTTTGTAATAACGATAAATGCTTGTAGTTAATTAATAACGAGATTAATAGTAATCGATTAATATGCTGAGAATGAACTTACAGATATACATGAAGGACGAAACAAACTCGACGTAAAATGAGAAACAATTGATGTAAGCACGTTGATATGAGCAACACATGCGTAGTTAAATATTAGGTGTTGGAATTAATTCGTAGCGTTTTTTAATGAAAGAATGTTATTTATTTCACATGAGCATTAAAAAATACATTAATGAAAGTACTTCCCATCACTTGTAAAACGCTACGAATTAATTCCAACACCTAATAATTTTAATTTTTTTATTTTTGCGCGTCAGAAAGAATGTGACAATACTCCTTACGTGATAAGAAGTAATACCAATAGGTAACCAATCAATCCCGCATGTTTTTAAAATCATAGGTAGTATTTGTAAGATAATTGAATTACTATGTTTTTTATCATATAAGACTAATAATACATATTACCTGAATATAAGAATTTTATAATTTACAGAAATGTAACCTAAAGAAAAAAAGAAAATTTATATGAATAGAGGAAACGTAATAAACATTAATAAAAATGAATAATGATAATTTGTGTAAATCATGAGAAAAAAATTTGAAATAATCAATTTGATTATAATTTATAATCTGGTATTATAAATTTTGCATAATTTTGGTAGTTTGTAGTTTTGATTTAATTAAAAGAAAAGAGCTTCTAGTTTTCAAGATTTGGATCTCTGTTGTTAAATTCATAATGAGCAATTACATTAATTTGTTTTATTTTTTATCATTTCTTTCTCTCTACAAGTTACTGCTCATACTTTGTATGTCGCTAATTTAACTAAAACAATGAGAGATTAATTAATTTAACAAGGAATGTATTGATTTAAATTTAGACTATTATTCATTAATTATAAGTGCATTAATATGGATGTTGTTTACTTCGAAAATAAGCAATTTAATCACATAATGGATTGATTTATCTTGATGTTAAAATCTCTTTAATAGGTGCCTATTGAGCATCAAAAATTTAATTATGATATTGTTTCAGTAGTTTAACTGTTTTTAAGTCCGGAAAAATTAATTCGGCGCGGAGTTCAAATTACTACAAATATGATATATATATGCATGCATGTACACATATAATATATAAATTCAGGTTAAATTATTTAAGCATTAATGATTCAGTTTCGATCGTTATGGGCCTTTATTTCCTATTTCTTATTGCTTGTGTTTTCACATGTACACGGATAAAACGACTACGGTTGCCACAACCAAAAGTAGCTTCAATACATTTTTTTATTATAAGAAGTACGATTGTGACTCTTTATAGCCATAATCGTAAGATAATTATAATCTTAACGGTTATGGCTATAAAGATATGTTCATATGGTTATCACATACAATCAAATGCCGAAGGTACTGTAACTTTCAAGCTTTATAACTCAAAAAGTACTTAATGAAAAAATATTTGATTATGGTGTTTTAAAATACTCTCGAGATAAGCTATAAAAATATACAATAAAAAAATGGAGATTTTTATTTAAAAAAATCAACGTAACCTCGATCTGACTTTAGCGAGTTTGGTTACTTAAGGTTAAACTGATAAGATCAGTAAATAGATCTTTTTAAATCATACAACTTTTGTCAGAACATTTTTTTCGATTGGACCTTATCCTGCGAAGATAAAAAGGATGATTTGAAACACCCGGTATAACACATATATTCTGTCTGAATTTATATATGTATATGTACTCGTATATTATACATTTAGTGGAATCTATTACAAGAAATTACATTATGTATCGATAATTTAGAAATTATAAATATACATATGCAATTTCATTATCATTATCACGGAAAATTTACAATCTTAGAAAGGTCTTATATTTAAAACCTTCATAACATAGCTAAAAAAATTATTGAAATAAAAAAATGCATTTTATAGAAAATGAACAATACATTCATGATTTTTTATCAGCATTTCAAGATCATCTTTTTCATAGAAAAATGTTAAATGTTGCAGAAAAGCTATTTTTTTTGCGTATTATACGTCAGTTATTTTGAAAACCTGACGTGATGGAGAAATTTGGTTTGCAATATCGAGTGTGCATTTTCAGCATTCAAGAATCTGAGCGCACACAAAAATCTATAAAAAATATCTTATTAGAAGTAATTTTTTGCTATGTATTTATGTTATTCATAGACTTCTATAAGTAGACTGTCGACTTCGCCGCCATATTTGAAGATAGGGTTGGGCAACGCCGTGTTTAATTTTTTACATTCACACTTGTATAAATCACACGGATAATTATTGCTCAGTATACATCATATATTTACAGACTGGACGTATACATATATATATGTGCTTGGGGGAAACAAAACAAGGATAGCTCGGAATCAGGTCTCTTTCTATCACATTAAATCAGCAGTCTACTTATAGAAATCTGTGATGTTATTTGAATTTAAGAAATAATTTATTGAAAATAAAAATATTGGTTTAGACAAATGATCTTGTTTTTTTCATCCAGTAAATTATCTTTATTAAACATAATTATGTAATTATTTAATATGGCCAGAATAATATGGGAGCTCCTGGAAGATAACAGAAAGTAAAATAAGACTAGTTACTTAATCAGAGAGAATTTTAACTTTACATATAAAACATATTTAAGCGCCTTTAATAAAAAAATAAGAAAATTTTTGGTTCATTTGTGCATAAAGTTAAGGAAATTTTGATATATAATAACATTTTATATTGATTTATTATATTTATATAATTGATTTGTTGATACAAATAAATATAATGTATTTGTATTAATAATATTGTATAATTTTATTTAAATATTAAAATATTTATTACATACAAGTGAATCAAGAACAAATGTTGTGAGCGTATTTCGCACATTGTTGTATTCTTAAGATTTGTGCGAGTATTGCTGATATTTTTATTTTTTATATGTAAAGAAAAGTTAGTAATGCCCAGTATAGTAATGCCCAGTTAATAATGCTCAGTAATGCCCAGTAATGTCCACTAATATTCTAGTAATGCTTCAAATATGTACACTGTAATGCCTTCAGTTTTATCCCTTGATTTAAATTTAATTAAGTAATTTTAAACAATCGCGTATTACAAATAAAATAAAAAATTAAATTATTTTTACAGCATGTGCTGTTTAATGCATGTGCAAAAATAATATACAATGAGTAGAAGTGATATTTTTATATATCTATTCTTTAAAATGTTTTTTTATCAACTCAGTTGATCTTGTTACTAAATAACTAAATGTAGGTTTGCTGAGAAATAAAAATATTACATTGAAACTACAATTTGTTAAATCATTATTCGTCATATCAACATTACTCGATATTGATTATCGATCTATCGTGGAAAAATTTTTGTAATAAATGCAAGAAAACAAATTCTATTAAAAGTTTTCTATAGACCGATCATCCGATAGTTCGATGAAATGTATTCAAATTGATTCAACTAACTGTTTAGTTCTTCCGTCCAGTTCTTTTTGAATCTCTTGCAACGACTTGCCTTTAGTCTCGGGCATGCAGAAATAGATATATGGTACAGCAGTTATCAATAACAAAGCATACACGTAGAATAAGTATTTTTCTGTGATTAAATTGATTAAAGGCTGATATGTCGATGTGGAGATAAAGGAGGATATCGCACAGATGATGCTGGCGAAACAGCTAGCTACGCACTTAATATGTGGCAGAAAGATCTCACCCAGTACCGTGTTAGGTATCGAGACGAGACCTACGTATGAAGCTATCTGGAAGAGCAACACTGAACAAATCGGTAGAGCCTGAAGAGTAGCGGGATTATAACCTGCATCAAGAAGCTGATATTGTATACCTAGACAGATTAGCGAGATCGTGACAGCTAAGGTGGAGAGGATTATTAGGATTCGCCTGCCGAACTTATCGATTAAGAGCATAGAAAGCATAGAGCCGACAATCCCGATAGCAGTAACGATAATTACGATCATTGACGGTTTTATGACTGTCACTTTGGTGTGTCTCAGAATGGTCTCCATGTAGAATAATACATTATTTATGCCGCATTGAAGATACATGAAGAGTAGCGATACGAGTATTTGTGCTTTCCAAATATATGGAATTTTGAATTCTTTTATAACTTCTGCAAATGGTAAGCTGCTATTCTTTTTGAGAAAGAGCTTCAGTGCTTGCAGTTCCGATTCTACATCGCAATCACGATGATACCAGTGTATCGAGATTCGCGCTTTAGACTCCTGTTTAATCTTGATGAAATGATGTGGCGATTCCGGCAACCAAATGAAAATTATTATTAGTATGACGCAAAGAACCAAGCATACGGTAGCACTCACGTCCATTCTTAAATACGCACCCATGATACTCATCATTAGATTGCCTATTGATAATCCGCTTACAGCTGCAAAAAGACATTAATTCTTATTAATCCTTATATAAATGCTTATATTTTAATTTAAACAATATAAGAAATAATGACAGCCGATACTGGATTTTCGTATATAATGTACAATTTTAAGTGTCACTGCGCGTACCTTAACACTGAGGCACTACCAATGTCTCTAGATTAACAAAAGATTGATAAAAAAGGCATATACAATACATTAGATACAAAGACGTACATAAATTAAATTTAAAAAAAATGCAAATTCGACTCACATTTCGAGTCTTTTTCAGCATACATTAAAAACGGATAATAATAATTGTTCATTAAAACAGAACAGATTTCTTCTGAGTTGCAAACAAAAGGATTGTCAAGTGATTGTGATAATCTTTTTTTAATTTACTGATCACTTTGAATCTAACATTTGATTTATTGTTTATGATAATCTATTTAATTTTTTCTTTTAAATTTTTATTCATTTGAATTTATATCTTACTTATGCATAAATCTTATAACTTTTAACTCACATGACAACTTTTTATTTGTAATTTGGCTTCATAGAAGAAATCTAATGAACAATTTTTATGTTTTCAATTTATACTGAAAAGAACACGAAATGTTTACGCATTTTAATTTATATGCACTTACGTCTAACATATTATATCTTTTCTATCAATCTTGTTAATAAAGTTGTGTACTGCACGTAAGAAAATCTAGTGCCGGTCTTTCTAATTATTCTCATTCTAACTATTATATATTATTTACTATTAATGCGATTCTATGTTCTTTAACTATTTAGAATTTTTTGCTTTCTCTTTTATGTTATATCTTATCAATTTTATAAACCAAAAGTATTAATATATAAATGCGAATTAAAAATTGTACATTTATTAATTATATCACAAAATTAATTGTTCAGATAGTGCGCTATTTTCAATGATTTCTTTAAAAGTAAAGTTATAATTATTTAAAAAAATTAACCCTAACTGTAACTTTGCAAGTAATGATTTACTTTCCGATTCAGTATTTAATTGCATAAAATATACGATTAAAATCATTTACTGATATATTTGTGATACTCACGAAGTTTTTTTTGTCAAAGGTTGTCTTTAGATTCGGTTCGAGATTCGATTTAAGATTTGGCTTAAAATTCGGTTTGAAATTCGGCTCGAGATTCAGCTCGATAATCTGAATGCACTTTTTTATGATGTAATCATCCGAAAATTAAATAAATATATATATATATAATATAACATATAATATATCATATTCTTTCTCTTCACTGCTTGTTGTTACTAAGCCTTCACGGGAATGTACTCTATAAGAAAAGCGACGAATCTTAAAAGTTGTTTTAGTCCTTGGGAATGAAAAATAATGATCGATGAATAATGTAAATGTTTCGTAATAACATGTTAAGGCGATTTCATTCGTAAAACTGTAGAAGTATTAGTGATTTTTTATTATTTTTATTCATTATTCACATTCATTATTCAAATAAATTACATATAGTGAGTCCAAAAAGTACAAAAGAAATTTTTTATTAAAAAAGTCTTATCTGTAGAAAATAAACATTAATTAGCAATTTTATACTCGACTTACTCGGATTTTTTAAGTAAGACCCCTCACTTTTTCTTTCCTTATAGACCTTTTCAAAACACTATAATTTTATCCATTTTAGATCAGCCGTTTAGAAGTTATTGAGCATTTTATAGTCAGATTTCAGCGACTATAGATGATCGTACACAAAAACTGTTCATTTTTTTGTGCTAAAACTTTTTCTTTAGCAGGTTATAAGTTATAACATATGTGAAAATTTGATTTCACCGGGATCCAATTTCATATAGGATTAGTTCTTACATGTCATATATACATACAGCCAAAGCAAAAAGTATTCATACAAGGAAATTTGTTATAAAAAAAGTCTTATTTGTAAAAAATAAACATTAATTAGCAATTTTATACAATAAATGCATTTTGTTCTAACATAAACAAACGAACTTCGCATGTATTCCTGATTGTAGAAACTAAACTTCTCGTCTGTACGAATAGCATAGATTTTTGAGCATTCAAATAATACAATTTTAAATTTTCACTTTTTTTCAGATGATATATTTTGTAATTAATACGTATATTTTTGGTATATATAATTTTAAGAAACACACAGTCTATTTTATTCTTTATGAATAAATTGTTAATTATCCAATAAAAAATGGTCGTCAATTAAACGTTGAATCGACGTCAAATTGATGTTGAAATCATTGTATTTATATCGATTCGATGTCAATTCGATGACTCATTTCTCGCTGGATAATATTTACTTTTTAAAAATAAAGTTTTTTTAAAAAATATTTTTTCTGTACGAATACTTTTTATACTCACTGTACATATATTAAAGAAAAGTCGCCAATATTGATTTCTATAAAGAGACTTCCCCTTATTTTTTAGAAACTAAACACTACATTTTATTATTGATAAAAACATGTGATAGAAATAAACTGCAAATATATACATGTATTATAAATTTTTACTTCTTTAATTTAAATGATTAAGGAAATAAAAATTTATAATTCATACAGAATAAATCAGAGTAGTTGAATCAGTTTTTTTTTTACCCTATGAGAAAATTATTCACTAATTATATTGATTTAGCGATATAGATCAGATGCGTGGATACATCGTGCGAATTGCTGGTCTGGACGCGCACCGAGAAAAAGACACATTTTTAATATCTTGTAACAATTTTCACAACGTTAAACGTGCGTATTTTTGTATATACTCAAACCAGCAGTTTACACGATGTTATCCACGCATCCAATTTGTATCATTAAGTCCATAATAGATAGATGTGTAATCGATAATTTTTTCATAGGGTAAAAAATTGGTTCAAGTACTGTGATTTACTCTGCATTACATTAAAGTTAATTACTATATTCATCAAAAAAATTGCTAGAAATACTAATTTTAGAAATGTTAATTATTGACGTAACGATACAAATGCTTAGATAACGTCGTGCTAGTTTGAATACGGAAATAGGCACATTTAGTGTTGTGTTGTAAAAATTGTAGATATTAAAAATACACATTTTTCTCAGTGTGCTCAGCTCAGCAATTCGCACAATATATCCACACATCTATGTAATCTGTATCGCTAAATCGGTACTTAGGTCGGTTCTATCGGCGCGCTCTCATTAGTACAATTGCAAACATTAATATCTTGATTATTAAGAATATCGCTAAACGGTAAAGGACTTTTATGTTTATTTCGATCCCATCTACTTTCCTGTGGGCGGTTGGAGAAGTCTCGCGGGATACCCTGTACATAGAAGTCGTAGATGGTCATAGGATCTCAAATTATAAAAAATTGACCAATTCTAATCAAGTATTCTCCTTATATTTGTCTGCGACTGGTCAATTTCTCCCTTAAGACTTCACGATCATCTATAGATTTGTTCGCGTCGCATGTTCCAACACGTTCCAATATGCTCCTACCATAGCTCTTACTTAATCCAACGCACTTGATAGAGTGAGTAGGAGCTACAGTAGGAGCATGTTGGAACATATTAGAGCTTGCGACGCGAACAAATCTTATGATTTCTGTGATAAACGATCCAAAAAATAGGTTAGGTTCTATATAGTTTGCTTCTATTACTAATAATTAGTTGGTATAGCAGATTAGTAGCAATTACAACAAATCAATTTTGTTGTCATATATTTATTGATTAGTACCTTGTTAAAGGTACTGGTGGCTTGTTAAATTAACAAAATCCTTTCTCTCATTGTCAGTGTAGAACGGACTAAACTAAGTCGAAAAATCTTTTATCATTTTGCAATTTTTGCAATACTTTATAGGAGATATTAATTTCTAAAGATCACACCAAATAAGCACATATCCGTGCGAACTAGATTACGTCTATCAATTGCAGTCGATTATTGCGCGAGAACTACTTGGTAGGCGCGCATTAAGCGCCATAACTTAAGCCTACCAAGCAGTGACTACTCCCTGTGCAACAAGCACGTAGCGATCGCGACTAATACGGGCGTATACTTGATGATAATCCGCGCAGATACTCATTAAGTGATATTTAGAAATTAATATCTCCTAAAGTATTGCACAAAGGACTTTTCAATTTAATTTAGTCTGTTCTACACTGACAATGAGAGAAAGGATTTTGTTAATTTAACAAGCCACTAGTACCTTTAACCTTTAACAGGATACTAATCGGTAAAGAACTTTTCGACTCACAAGGGAAATTTCACAACTGTCCGGAACCGATTTGATTCCCCATAAAATATGTTGTTAAAATCTAAGAGTTTTTTATGTACACTGCAGTGCATTAAGTTGCTGGATCATAGTAGCGGGCCAACTTATCGACGTTCATTTTTTACTTAAATACTATCACTAACTTTACAGAAAAATTGCAAATGACAAAAATCACGAAAATCTAAGAGACACGTATTTTTTTATACATGCCCTAAATCATGTTAAAGAGAAAAAAAATCTCTTTAAAAAAAAACGGTATTTTTCTTTCGAATCGTTGGAAGATGATATAAAAGATGGACAAAAATTTTTTAAACAGAAGTTGTACGATTTTAAGAGTACTTCAATGTTGTAAAGAAAAAAAATTAAAAAAAATTTTTTTGTTAACAATTGCTAAACAAAAAAATTTTTTTTTAATTTTTTTTCTTCACATTGAAGTACTCTTGATTTATAGTATAGTATAGTAAAGATGATTTATAATAGATATAGTAATCAAAAATTAGTTTCTAATATAACATAAAATAAAATGCATAAGTACCTTGTACCTATGTATCTAAAATTTAAAAGATACCATATCCAAAAATAACTAAATACGGATACAGGTATTTCCGCCTATAAGAATCCAGGTAATGTACTTAGGTACAGCTAAAATATCTAGATACTGTATCTAAATACTTTTACTTACGTTTCAACACTGTTTGTGACTTGTTTTTATATAAAATCATGTGATCTTTGTAGTGAGCACATGTCGAGATTCCGTGAGAAAATGATGGAACAATTGATTGTTTGCATAAATAATGTCTTTAATAAAATTCACACGCATTTGGATACTTATTGTAATGAGGCACGCTCGCAACTTTTTTATCTTGTATATGTACTTTGCATTGTAACATGAGCGACAGTTAATGATTGAGATCGAAAGAGATGTCTCCAATGAATGATATTAATTACTCTTTTTGCGTTATTTGTGGCAGATGTTATATAATTTCCTTTTACTGATCTCGATAAAACTCTGTCAGTAGAATCGTGTCTTATTGTTAATATTGCTTCACTCAAATGCGTGACCTCGACAAGACTTTATTAGTAGAACCGTGTCTTATTGTTAGTATTGCTTCACGTCATAAATGCGTAGCTCTTGCGTAGCCTCTGTAATTTGGTAACGTTTATGCAATTAGCGAAAGACTTTTATCCTACTTTTACACAATCTTCCTAAAGCTTATTCGCGATTTCCGCATCAAGGTTATATTTTCGCAACCTTCTGAGAAATTGATTTCGTAATTGTTGTTATCCTGCAACTGCTTGTTGATAAGTATTAATACATTTTCTAAATACAATCATCCAGATTCTAAATTCAACATATCCAGATAAAAATGAATTCTACAAGTTCAAAAATAAAATTCTTATGATCTTCTATTGCAAATTGCATAATTTAAATAATAGATGTATTATTAATATTAATTCTCTGCAAAAACAATTTATTAAATTAAAATGTATGATGAAACCTAGGTGATACGTATTTTTATATCTATTAAAGTCCCATAAATAAAAATTCTACTTAATTTAAACTATGTATATCAGACATATAAAAAATGTGATATCAATAATGGGCTAAATTTGCCATCAAGTTAAAGCCCATAAATAAAAATTGTACTTAATTTGAACGGTACATATCAGGTATGTAAAGGATTTGATATCAATAACTACATTGTAATCTTTAAAAATTGTTATATTAGATTTAAGTGGTACAGTAATACCATTGTAATTTTTTTTAAATATTCACCATTCAACCATCTTTTTAATAAATGTAGCATTTAAATTAAATATATTATTTTGAACGGTTTTTGTTTCATTTTTAATCCAGCAACGCCAAATGTTTTTACATGAAAATTTTTTTATTTCAATTTTTTAATTTTATTCTGTTACGCCTTAATTCTCTGTGATAATCCTTGGGTTAACAAGATAACCCAATGGATTTCATTTTTTAATTTTTTATGCAACAGAGTTTTGTTCAAGATTCATATATATGATTTAGATTGAGCAAGGTAACAACTTTTAAAGATTATAATATAGCGCCAATTATTGATATCAGATCTTCTATATACCTGATACCGTTCAAATTAAGTACAATTTTTATTTATGGGTTTTTAACTTAATGGCAAATTTAGCGCCCATTATCACATCTTTTATATGCCTGATACGCATCATTTAAATTAAGTAGAATTTTTATTTATGGGATTTTAGTAGATACAAAAAAACGTATCACCTGAGTTTCATTATACATTTCAATTTAATACAATTTTGTTTTGCAGAGTACGTATCCACAGCGCTTTTTTACCTTTTTTTAAAAAGGTAAATGTATGCTGATATCTCATGCATTTTGTAAGCATTTAATGTCTTTTTAAAAACAGTATATGAATTAATTAATTTAGTACATATCTTTTCGAAGAACCGAAGAATACATACTCTTAGCGCCTTTTTCGTCCCTTTTTTTAAAGTTTTGTACTGATATCATATATTTTGTAGAGTCTTGTTTCCTTTATGGGACTTTAATAGATACAAAAATACGTATCACCGAGGTTTCATCGTATATTTTAAGCCAATGAAATTTTGTGTGCAGAGCACGTCCCCACGGCACTTTTTCACCTTTTTTTGAATAGGTAAATGTATACCTATCTCTAAATGTATACCTATCTCTAACCACCAACTAATGTAACCTATTCTTGAATAGGTAAATGTATATGATATCTTATGCATTTCGTAGTGTTTAACGTCTTCTTATAAACAGTATATAAATTAATCAATTTAATACACATTTTTTTCTGAAGAACCGAAGAATACGCACTTTTAGCGCCTTTTTCTACCCCTTTTTAGGGTAAGTTTTGTACTGATATCATGTATTTTTTTGTAGTGTTTAACGTTTCTTTATAAAATCATTTTTTAATGTAGTGAAATTTCTTCTCGCGAAACATATATTCGTATATATATATACTACCTTCTTACCTCTTTCAAAAAGATAAATTTATATACTAATATCATGACCCTTGTAGTTTTTAATGCTTTTTTATATAAAGAGTATATAAATTAATTACTTTAGTACATTTTTTACGAAGATTTTTGACTGTAACATTAGGGTTGGAAAGTCCAATCGTTTCTTCTAACGAGTTGGAACGATCACTCGTTAGTGAAAAATAGTAACTTGTTATTTGTAACGCGTTACTTTTTATTTACTCATTACTTGTAACGAATAACGTTATGCGATACTTATTACGAATAACTTTTTCAATGAGTAAACGTAAAATGTAAAAAGTTACTTTTTTTCAGAATTATTGTATATATATACAGGGTGCGTCACCAAAATCCGGACAAATCGAACAATTCCTTGTCGTGGCAGCCTCAGAGAGCCTCTTTAATGTGTACGATTTGTATCAAAGGTCCTCCTCGGCAATTCGACGCATTGTTGGCTCGCTTACACCAACAATCGATGCTAATTTTCGCAACGATTGCCTTGGGTCATCCGAAATCAGCATTTGAGCCCTTTCAACGACTGCAGGGATCCTCGCGGTGCGTTCTTTCGAGTGACTCTTCCTCGCTGGCATACTGGAACCTTCGTTGGACTGTTCTAAAGCCGTATATTTTGCCACAACGTCATAAACAGTGGATCTCGGGTATCCAAAGAACCGAATTATTTCCGTTGCTGAGCGCCCGGCGCGAAGGTCTTCGATGATTGCGGCTCTTCGATTATACTCCGCACTTGGTTTCAACATCGCGGCCATTTTGAGAATATGACTGTTTACTAGAAGCATCAGGCTTTCTTGAACGCCAATAACAATCTCTGGCGGAGGCACAGTATAGCGGAAAATTTGAATTGAAATTTGTCCAGATTTTGGTGACGCACCCTGTATTCATATGTATATATATATATATATATGTGTATATATATATATATATACATATATATACATATATATATACATATGAATGACATTCATATATATTATTCTATTATATTTAGTCTAAAATGTTTCATAATTTAAAAAAGATGTTTGCATTTGTCTTTATTTAAAGAATGTACAACATATTATCCATCTTTATTAGTGAATAAAAATTAGAGATACCTCGAATTTTGGATTTAAAAAATAGAAACATTTCACGTAAGCAATTATGTAAAAAATTTCACTAGTAAACCGCTTTTTACCTCTCACCTTTTGACACATTAGTTGAAGAAATATTCGAAATTCTGAAATAAATATCAAATAGAGAGCTCCTTCGATGTTACACGATAATAGGGGATGATATCTCATATAACTCGCGCTGCTAAAACTATAGAATGTTAATTTCTGAAAAAATCGATATAAGAAATTGTTTCATTCTGCGAAATATTAATTTATAAATTATACTTTTTTTCAACTAATATAAAGACAAGTTGTCTATATACTAATATTCAGGGCTCAGTTGTATTTAAAACATAAAATTATTTAAAGTATATACTTTTAATAAAAAAGATAAAAAGATTATTTAGTATTTATTATTTTAAATAACTTCTATGATCTACTTCTTAAGTAACATTTTAAATAAGTTTCCGGAACTTATTTTATATTTTTTATATAAATCGTATCAGAGGGTTGGTCGTATTTATAATAAAATAATTTTATTTAAAATATGTATTTTATAAATAAAGATAATATTATAAAAAAGCAGTTATTTAATATTTATTATTTAAAAAGAACTTTTTATTCTTTATTTCAAATAAGTTTTTGGAATCTAAAGTACGTTTCATGTTATCTAGTATAATATATATTTGTCGCAAATATGTTTCAAAAAGAATTATGTAAAGAAGAACTGCACGGTTACCTGCCTACACGAGCGTCGGTAAATGAATGACTATGCAGTAAATGGTAACTGTGTGAATTGCGAAAACATGCGCTGACCGCCCGCCCTTCCGCGTTAAGACAAAGCCGTGCGCCAACCCTCTGACTGTCAAAATTTAACGCATACTTTTTACAAATAATCTATTCTTTATATTTTTTACATTCTTCGATAAATAGGCTTTATTGCTTTATTTCTTAAAAATCATTACGCACTCACATCTCACATCAATATGTATATTTTAGATATTTCAAATTGTGTTGCGCAATAATTAGTTTATAATAACTCTTACAATATCCGCGCAATGTATGCAATATTTTTAACAGATATACGTATTGTAGCTTTTTGTTGCTTTTGAATCATTTAATTCTGCAGTCATTTATGTTTTATTTCGCATTCTTAAAAGTTATATTCTTTTTGTAGGTAAAACATGTATATCCTAGAAGTACGAAAAGATTAAGATGATTTTGAATATTCATTAATTCAATCGACATAATTATTTATAGCGAAATTTTCAACTATATTTTAATTATATTTTTATCTATATTTTCGTTTCTAATCTAATTCTTTTACAACAAAAATTAATAATTAATAATAACAAAATATTTTAAATATCATGTTGAAGATCGATTTAAATTATTTAAAGTTTATTCTAAGTTGCTATTGAATTTTTTCTGGATAGTGACAAATTAAATTTTATATCACATTTAGGTTAATTAGATATTTATACATATTTGATTGTACAATGGTTGATAATATCATTATTCCATAATCCACTTTTATCAGTTAACGATAATGTTGTTCTCTGTACCATAATTAGGAAATATTCATAATATTTCAACTTATGTACTTATTACTTTGATTGCTAAATTAAAATAAGTCTGTACTCTATTTTGATGTAAATATATTTTGAATGGAATTTTAAAATCTTTCAATTAGGAGTAGATATAAACTTTAATCACATATATATTCTTCGTCAAATTTAGATCTGATTTTTCATCAAATAGAGCTCCAAATTAAGCCGCAACGTTTGTAAATTAAATTTTTAATATTAAGTATCTTTATTAAACTTCAAATTATAAAAGTTTATTACTTATACTTAACATTCTTTCATCATAGAATCTCTTCTATTTTATAGAATATACTTAGAAGTTCAGTTGATACAAATTAAACTTCCTTTATTCAAATTGCTTGAAACTTACTTTGACAATTTGATAAGAGGAAAGAGATCTATCAAAAGTTTTATCTTTAAGAAAAATTCTTTCATATTTCTTGTCATATTTTAAACGTAATTACTTAGGTAAAAAAATGAAATTTATAAGATTACATAATTTCAAAATTTATAGGATTATCAATTTATAAAATTATAAGATCATAAAATCAAGCAAACTTCCAACAAATATACTGTACACGTGTCGCGATTACAACGTAAACGTCTACGCAAGATGAGGTCCATGCGATCCGTGTCGAGTTAGCTTTGAATCTTGAGTACGATTTTGTCACGACGAATTACGCATGCAATGCCGAACTTGATTTTCCTGTGAAACATTATGTCATGCGAATTGGTAACAGGATGAGGCCTCCACAGTCGCATGTGTGTGCTGTTGACAGACATGTCCTTTGTAATATGATGTGTACTTTACAAAGACATTCTCTCCGATAAAGGCTGTGCTTCCACGTGGCAAGATATCATCAGAATCTTGATAAAATCCCAAAAGTCACTAATAATACTGAATATAAAGAAATAAAGAGAAAGAATTATTAGAGAGATTTTTATATCTGCTCCGTTCCATCAAAAGTGACATAACTTAATATTATGTTTCTATTTAAAACGATATATTCGTTTCTCTTAACAGCAATAAAATATGAAAGTTACATATTCATAATTTTAAATAAATTCAACTTTACTTATCACATGTTAACAATGAATTCTTTTACTGACGAAGACATATTGTTTTATTGGACACATGATGGAATTATTAGGTATAATTCGAAACATGAAATATAAATAGATAAAAAAACAAATAATCTGGCGTCTTCTAAAACAACGCGATTAATTTATTTATAAATGTCAATTCTTATTTTTTTCTTTATCAAGTCAAGAAATCTCTTATCGTCTGTAATAATTTTCGCTTAATTATTAGAAGAAAAATTGTTTCAAAGAATAAAAAAAAATATATTATATATATATATATATATATATATATGTGTATACATAATCGAAGAATATACAGAAACATATACGATTTATTTGAGATGAATTGGTTTTAAAATGAATATTGTTTTTTTTTCTTTTTGAATATATTTTGTTTTTTTTTATATTAATAACTATTCTTTACAAATCTTTAAAGGAGTTCCACCAAAAACCTGCAAAAAATATTATATTAATTAAAATTTTTATTTTTTAGAAATATTGTTATAATAAACTATTTAACGCGCTTGCTTCGTTTATAATATTTATGTTTATTTATCGATTTTAGAAAATTTTGAGTAAATTCATATCCATAACGTTCTCAAATACAATAAATCGGAAAACAACAATTAATAATATATAATATTAGGTGTTGGAATTAATTCGTAGCGTTTTTTAATGAAAGAATGTTATTTATTTCACATGAGCATTAAAAAATACATTAATGAAAGTACTTCCCATCACTTGTAAAACGCTACGAATTAATTCCAACACCTAATATATTAATAATGATAATTTTTAAGTTAAGATTTGAGTGTAAAAATACTCCAACAATCATTTACATAAAAAAATAAAGTACTACTCCCAAATTAAGAATTAAAAAAACGAGAATTAAGCTAAAAAATCTCATTAAAATATTTAAATAAATATTACAATTATAAAGATGCGAAAGGAAAGTAAAACTGTTAATAGTGCTATAAATAGAAATGCGATATGTGATGAACTCAATCGTTAAAAATATCTTTAATTGATCCACTTAATCTTTAGTTTTTACATTTTTTTCAGAAAATTGTAACTACATAGAAAAAAGATTATTTTTAAATCAATTATAATATACTCATATATAAGCAACAATATTGTAATCTTGTTTCAAAGGAAAAAAAAATTTTAATGATTTTATCGAATTTATGTTGATGCAAATATTACTTTGTCCTCAATTCAAGACTTGCTCAATCAAAAGTTTTACATCAATACAAATTTAATCAAATCAAACGAAACAAATTACAATATTTTTGCTTATTATATATGAATTATATTATATTATGATCGTTTAAGAATAGTCTTTTTTTCTGTATATAACTTTAATATTCTCAAATGTCAATAAATCAAATAGTAATCAATAATATACAATAGTTATTGCAATAGTGATTTTAATTAGGGAATAAAAATATCTCAGATGATCATTTACGTAAAAAAAAATGGGAAGATAACTAGTCTTGTTACAGTTAAAGCTTCTGCAATAAACGGAAGAGAAAAAATAAATCTTCGTCGAGATATTTCATAAAACGCGATTAATCATTTCATCCTACACATTTGACGTAAGATTACTCTGCGTATCCGATTACGTGCGAACGCTTTCGTGGAAATTTACGACAAATCAGTCGGAGCATCAAAGCGCTCGGTGCAGCAAGAGCTTTTCATCAACGAAATGTAAACCCGTTGACGCATTCTACGCACGTTCGAGCGGACATTTATGGCGACATACAGTGCAATGCGGGGTGAGAAACACCACGACCATTCTGCGTTCTGCTGCAGTGTGTTTTATCACTCGATGATTAGGTGTGGCGACGGCGACGACAGTGGCCACGGCGGCGACGAGCAAAGTTTGTATAATGTATGATAAAGCCGATCGTGTTGGGCGCGACTCCTGCCTTGTCCTATTCATTCAACACGTTATCAGCGCGTCGCCCTTTCGACGAATCGATCCTTTCGATAAATGCTACACTGAATTTCGCTCTTTTTCTCTTTCACCTTTCTCGCCCTCTTTTTCATGTTTTTTTTTTCATTTTTACAATAGGCAATTTTGTGCGCATCGAAATTGTACACGCAAGTAAATTCGTTAAAATTTATTAAAAAAGAGCAAACAGAAACGACACTGACACGAAAACAATTTATTTGCGGACATTGAAATAAATACGAAACGTTATTTGTAAACGTTAGGGAATATGTTGGATGGACTGATCAAATTTTATCTCGCCGTTTTCTGGTTGATAGCTTTTGTTCTACAACAAACAAGACAAATTAGTCACCTTTCTTCCCTATTTCGTCTAACAATGTTTAATTATTAAAAATTATGTAAATATTATTATCAATATTCAATTCGATATTCAACATTTAAATTTAATATTCAATTTAACAGTTCAACATCTATAATAATTCAATATTATTTAATCACGTAAACTGAAACGATATGATTTTGTATTGCGACAGCGTTGTTTATTCGTTACTTTTCATGGGCGTGGGGTTAACTTTTGGCAAGCAAAATAAACTTATTTATGTGGAAAATAAACTTATTACTAACACGGATTTTCATGTTGATGATACAACAACGCAATGAAGTTTAGACGTTTTCGCATCGAATGTCGTAGCAGCGACGGTTTCGCCACAACTTTTTACTGCGCTTTTGCTCTGCGCGTAGCATCATTAATTCGTTTTTCTAAATATAAAATTGTATTACTTGATATAGAATTATGTTGTACTACTTAATTTCATTACCCCCATCGCCTTTTTCTCCGTTTCTCCATGCGAAGCGCAATTTCGCAGTTACTCATGAAGACACGTCACTTTCCCCTCGAATATGTATTTGAAAAAAATAATATTGTAAAAGCAAGTTACAACATACGTTAAGAAAAAAATTGTTTGCGAAGGAGGGCATTGATAAAACGATTTGAATATTTTATGCCGCAAATGTGTAATTCAAGAAGACCACATCGGCGATATCTGACACTCTATCCCTTCTGTTCAGGTCTGAAGCACTTTCGACATTGTATGTGAGATCAATTAACGTTGCCATTATCGCGATAGATATATTTATTTAGACATTAGCAGCGGAGGCGTTTAAGTGGACTGATGATGTTCACGATCGCAATCCTATACGTATAAAATATTCTCGGTTATTCGCATAATGTTCCGTCGCTCAATTGTTTTTATGTCTATTAATTTCACCCTTGCATTCGAATAATCGCTGTGTATTCTAAGTTTGAAATGCTTGTAAAATATTTTGATTTGTGTATAAAAGAGTACTATGTCTCTACAGCGAGATGCTTAATATGTTATTTCAAGCTTCTCATATTTCCTGTGTGAATATCTAGACAGCGGATTTAAATGACATAATAAAATGTTTTTTTAATCTTTTCATTATGTTATTTATATTCTTTTTGGAAGCCTTTTTGAAAATTTACCTCTTTTAATGAGAAACACTCTAATTAATGAGAATAACTCTAAAGATTGATTCTGTGTTATGAAATCCCAAACAATCGGAATGCATCTCTGAAAAAATCTCAATAAAAATAAAATACTTTATAGCACGTGACGACGGCAGTCAAATATGAATTTAAATTCACGCCTCTTCGTGTCTCATTTAAATTGCATAGGATTACAGTAAGTTAGGCGGATGAATTTTTAAATTATAAGTCAAAGTTGAAGTACCACCTGCCGCGAATACGACGCTGCCGCGACGAGAATGAAGAAAGTTGCTCCGGGCACTCAGGTGCACTTCAAACAGTTAAGGTCGTTGAATACTGTCAGGAAGCCGAGCAATATTTACATATCCGCGTTATATCCGCCCGTAACAAGCGTAAGAACAACCCTCGTTGCTTATGCAAAACGTTATAATTTTTTAAAGAAATGCTTCGCAAGGAAATGAATGCGAAAATGAATTCCGCTAGAATTGTACCCGACGATTGTCTGCATTTTGCTTCTAACATGTTCTAACGACCTCTAAATACACTTTAACATTTTTCAAAGAATCCACCGTACTTTGCCAGAGAATAGAGTGCTTTCTAATTACTTAACATATCTTAATACAAACCTACATAGAAATTATACAAAGTGTAGCACAACTCAATTAGAACAGAACGTATATATACGCTGTGCATGGTTTTGAATAAAGTTGAATTAAATGTAACTTTTTCCGTTTGTATTAAATAAAAAAGCAAAAATGTCGGCTACCTAACGTTCTTAAACTTCATTTAAGTCACCGCGATTAGTAAAATGTAATTAATTGTTACTAAACAAATACAAGCTTATACAGCCAATTAGTAATCCTCGGGCTGAGTACGAATGTGTAGTGTTGTATCGACGATTACATGTTGCGGTGTATCTAGAAATTTTACAATTGAAAAACACCCGTGTATTATGAAATTTCTCTTGTTTCGTTATTTTTAAGAATCCCTAATATCCTGACATCTTATGAATTCTTGTGATTCACTTTTCTTTGTACGCTTATTTTTCGTACAAATATTTTAAGGCGATATTTTTAAATGCGCAAAAAACATTTTTAACAATTGAGCTTATCATATACCGAAACTTTATCACATCTCTATTTATGGAATTAAATAATAAATTTCACTTTGCTTAATTGTAATATTTTTTAGATATTTTAATGTATAAAACATTACTTATTTTTAAATTTAGCCTTAATACAGAAATAGCCTTATTTTTTCTTTACGTAAACAACTTGGAATATTTTAACATTCTAATTAAAATCTATTATTATAACAACTCATTATATATTATTGATTTTCGATTTATTAGTATTTGAGAAGTTACAGATATAAATTTTCTGAGAATTTTCTAAAAAAATAAGAAATAAATATTACAAAGAAAATAGCACGTTAAGTAACTTATGACAGTATTTCTAAAAAATAAAAATTAATTAATAAAGCGCTTTTTTATTACGAATGGAATTACATATTTAAAAATTTGTAAAGAATAGTTATTAAAAAAGAAAAAAATATATCCAAAAAAGAACATAATTTTAAAATTCACAATTTTTCTCGTTGCTGAAGTATAAAAATATTTTAATGACTATTCTCAAGTTTATTTCTTATTTTTTTCTTATCTCAATTCTTATTTTTTGACATCAGAACTCGACGGATTGTGAGATACAAAATCTTATAGAATCACGCTAGTAAAAAAATCTGATTAAAAGAGTCATCTAATTAAGCTTATGTATGTGTAGACATACATAAACATTGGCGTATTATATCTGAATAAATGATAATAGTGGCGATTAGCGTACTACGATTGATTCATTGGACCATTAATAATGTCCTACCCGCAGAAATCATTGCCGGTAGCATTATTTGCTTCTCCACTCAATGCGTTATTAATTAAGCTACCATTATATGATAATAAACGCGACAGTGGTTTCAAAAGGTGAGATTTAATTTAATTAACCAAATAGTTTAAAAGTAAAATATGCATCGTTAAATATGCTGCTACTTCAAGCTATATCTTCTTTTTTTTTTGCTCTCATTTTCGTATTCACATAAAATTCCAACAAATTACATATTTATTTTTTCATGCCCAATGCAAAATTAATTCCACGACTGCTTAAATGATAATGACGAAATGAATGATTATTTATGTGTTTAAGTGTTTATTTTTATCAAAATTGATGTGATTACTACTGAAAAACTGTTTATGTGTTATTATTTATATAATTAATAGAATTAATAGAACGAAACGTTGGCACATCAAGAATGGACCAAGACATGGAGAAAACCCGAAGCACAGATTAGTTATATAGAAAGCACCCATGGAAGCATCAAGAAGATTGTCAATTAATAGAATTCTTTATTACCATCGATTACGTATATACGATAACATTTTTTTTTCTAACGAGCAGTTTCAACCGTGAACTTTACACGAAGCACAACTTCTCGATGACTTTCAACGAGTTAAGGGATATAAAATATAATATTTCCGAACATTACATATAACGAAATTATTTGTTACTTTTAAGCGCAAAGAATTCACGAACGTATATGTATGTGTGATTGAACCTTTTTCAATCTTTTTGTCATATCATTTAAAGAGCTAATCGCTGCCGCTATATAATATTTTAAAATATATATTTTAAAATATTTTATATTTTAATATATTTTATATCTTTGTACAAATATTTAAATACATAATTATATTTGATGTGTTCTGTTTGATTGCGCTTTACATTATTCGATATCTGTGTTTTAAGAAGATTAATAATAATTACTAAAACAAAATATTATAGAAATGCAATTTTTGAACGTATTGCCTATTTTTAGTAAATCGAAACTAATCGAGTTATTATTTATTTTTTATCAGATCAGTCGATCCGGCTAAATGTGGGCAAAACGTAAATGCAGAAAACAACGCATCTTAACAATGAATTTAATAGTTATAAAATTTACCAAGCCTGAATTATTAAACATATATTTTAAAATTAATAATAAGTTGCTTTGTCCTTAAAGTTTTGTCTATAATAGTTATACAGGTGTCATATAAGAATGTCGTATAAAGTAATGTTTCTCGACATGAAATATCGAAATCGCGAGAACTCTTGTCGTACGAAGTCGAGCTAATTTTAACTTTCTACGATTGCGACAATTAATTTACTAATATTAACCTATGACTAGAAACAATATTTTTATGACATTCTCATACGACATATGATTCAGCCTTCCAAAAAATACATCAAGTGAGAGAGAAATCCAGATAGCACAGAGAATTCAAAAAGAATAAAAAAAGAATTTAGTTGTGTCAATGCTGAGTTTATTTTCAGATGCGAAAAGAATTCTTTTCAAAATTTTTTAGAAAAAGAATTTTTTTTACATCTGAATATGAATTCAGAATTAATGACATACGACTGAATACTTTTAAATTCTCTATGCTATCTAGGAAGTCAAAATGATTTTATTTTGACATCAAAATAAAAGTCAAAATAATGATTCTTGATTATAAAATTTGATTGTTTGATTTTATATTAACTTTTGTGTATTTCTTGGGCTGTGCGACTACAAACGAAGCGTAATAATTACATTGTTGAAATGTAGTATCGCAGTACCACGCTTGAGTATAACAATTATTTTGATTAATTCTACATTTTATATTACTAACATTATCTTGATCTTCTGGAAAAAGTATTTCCAAAGAACAACCGTACGTATTTCAAACCTTGACACGATGAATAAATCAGTCGGACCATTAATTGCCCTCGTTAATTTTTATGTGAGCTGCATAACGCTGTGATAATACATTAATTTTGAATAACGGCAATCCATAGATTCGACATTTCTCAACGTTAACGAGAACCCGTCACTTCAGGAATGATGGTACCAAATTCGAGAGTTAAATTGCATTTATAGGAAATTCTCGTCGATTTTGCGTACTTAAGAACATAAAAGTCATAATGATATTATTAAGACATCATGATTTTAGTTTCTTATAAATTTATATTTTTTGCTATAAATTATTTATAATTTAATTTGTTTTTAATTAGTTAATATAGTTTTTAAGATGCTCAAATCATTAAACAGCTTTTTAAAATGCTTACTTATAGAAATAATATCTATTAAATTGCTTGTCAACATAATTTGTGATATTATTACTTTAGCTTCGGTTTAGAATTGTGTTTTAAGACTGACAAATAATTGGCGCACAATTGAACTAAAAATTATATAAATTTACAAGAATTATTATTAGGCACATGAAGAATCACTGACTGCAAATGTAGGGCATTTTTCATTTATATGTCTTTAATCTTATCGGTCAATTTCCATTTAATATATATGATCTTATTTGTTACTTATAAGTTTACTACATTATGATTTTGTATTTTATTTGAATATTTTGCTACAATGGCGAACTACGTCAGATTCGGTCACTACTATTACGAGCCAGGCGACAGTTCAAGTTGTCTGCGTATGTTATAAATTCGCATACGCTCGTTGTTTTAATTTTTGACGCACCTCGCCGTTGCGTCATTCTACGCTGGACTTCATGCATGATGTAATTCGATATTTATTAAATATGGAATTATCTCCGTGGGGAATAAAACGGCAATGCGTCGTGTTGAAAACGTGACGTCGCGTGTGTGTTTGGTCGACATGCGTTTCGTCCTGACGTTCTGCGGCGAGAACTACTGACACAGAAACTCTATTTTAGCCAGTTTGCTATCATAGCGCTTTAAATAATATGCCTGAAAAACAATTCTCTTGTTGAGCGATTTATATCTTCGAACATTTATGGAAATTTATTTCCCTCTCTACATTTGTCTCTCCGAAAAAATATATAAATTTAAATTTTAACACATTCGCTACACATTGTATCATGTATATGCATAATGCAAGAGTAAGCATTCTTTTAACGCAATTTTATCTATATATTCGCTCTATATCCTTTTCTCTCGTCCAAATTAACTAATAACGCTAATCGCTAATCCTTTTCTCCTGCACACACTGTTAAAGGTAGCAGTAACTTAATTTTATCATGAATGCTCAAATATAAGTGAGAATAATGTGAATAATTAACGTGTATTGTAGTTAATCGTTTTTAGTAAATCGCTACAAGTTAATAAGTATGAAAAGTTAAGTCCCATGTCCAACGGGGATAACGAGATTGTTTGTACATGCGATGTATCTTCGTTCACGAAGGAGTTAAAGTAAACTATAGAAAGGGAAAGCGTCGGGTCGATTTTAAAGTATTTCCACTGCGCGCTGATTTATCGAGAGAGTTTTACTGTAATCTGAAGTATCGATTTTTCTTCTTTTATTTCGATTTCCGGATTAAAAGAAGTGATACGTTCTTCAATATTCCCTTGTAATTTCCTTTTATTCAACAGCGACACGTATTTCAATCACCGATTTAAAGTGTCTCTTCGATATAAACGCTTTTTCAAATGTCACTCGTTGTGATATCTACCGCAATTTTCCTGGCGATTAATTAAAGAGAATTGATAGTCTCTCGCCGTGTTCTATAACGTAAAAACAAGAAAATATTCGATAGTGTTGGATGTTGATAAAAAAATAGCACTCTTGACCTTGCGATCACATACAATTATAATGTAATAAATTGAGGTAACATTAAGATATGCTTGTGTTGTAATTATTTTTTCGCATCAGAAGATCGTGTCTCCTGTCAGTGTTTCCAAATGAATAAGAAAGAGAAAAACGAGTGTATGTCAGACGACATTACTCAAAGGAACTGAAACAATGGACTCATTATTAAAATTTCAAAAGGATTATTCCTCCGGTCACAGAAAGAAAAAGAAAAAAAAACAATTAATGAGTTTCTTAGAAGATGCTTGATTTATCGCTACAGGGCAAACTGGATGCTTGTTACTATACTTATCACGAGCACAAGCTATTTCATACAAGAAACAGCGAATAGTTTAATTCGATGAGACGACGCGAGAAGCAAGAAAATCTTAAGAGATTTGTTCCAAAAGTTATTAACGCTCGTGCCTGCCTGAGGTTTTTTAATGCTCGTCGATTTAACTATTACCATGACGAAAGTAATTTAATTATCTTATGCAACTACTACTTTGCTCATTAACGTGACCAAAAAAGCAAGTACGAGTCACCGTCGTATGACCGCAAGAATTTTTTATCAGCTCTTAATATTATTTCAACAATTTCTATTATTCGAAAAATTGAGGAAATCATCAAAAGATTGTTTGCAAATATTATATATGTGTGGGTGTATGGGTATGTGTGCATGCGCGCATAGATATTTCATTTATAGCATAAATTTATTTGGATAAATATGGAAAATGAATTAAAAAAAATAGGCTTATAAAAAAAAATGAATAGTTTCAATAGGATTTAATAGGATTCGAATTTTTCACTTGATATATTTTTATTTATATTTTATATACAGATAAAATGTTTATTTACCGACTTACATTCATCTCGCAAAAATAAATATAAGCTCATAATAAACAAACATCCGGGCAATCTTATAATAAAAATAATGATTAAAGCAAAGATGACACAAATAAGGTCTATTTAAGTATTAATCTATTTAGTGCCAGATTCATGTATTAAAAAAAGATTCAATTTGATATTTTATTATGTGAAATGAAATAAAAAACTTAATATCTATTTTTAAATGTAAATAATAATATATAGAAATGAAGAGCTTCAAAGTTGTGAGAAGATTTAAAAAGAGAAAGAAAATTCAAAGGAAGATTCAAAGTATATATCTAAAAGGTTAAATGCTTTACATTAACAGAGTTTTGCATTTTATAATTATTTTATTACGCGATGCATTTTTAATAACATTACATAAAATTTATTATATGTGTGTGTGTATATATATATATATATATATAAATTGTGAAATATATATTTATATAATAGTTATATTTATATAACGCCCACACTGCAGTGCAGCCAATTACAAGTATTATTTATATTGTCGCCGCGTCACACAATGCCTCTCATTAAGTTATTATTATTATAATATTTAATAATTAGCTATTTGATCTTTTCATGTTATTAATTACATGATTTTAAGATTATATAAGCTTATCAATTTCCATCAAGAGGACGTTTTTTATAAGATTTAAATTATAATAGAAAAAAAGCAATCAATAGTATTTTTTCATAATAAAAATCTTGATAATATGAATTATATTAATTAAATCTTAAAATGAATATTACAGTTTACACTCAAAAAGTATTTTAAACCGTGCAAAATGTTTCTGGAGATAAAATGTTAAAGATTTTTGGATCTTAAAAAACGAAGTTGCGCGAACCAAATTTATCGAATACGATTAATTTTCCAATAATGTTTAATGCATTAAAAATGGCTTTTTTGTGATATTCGAAACTTTTTGTAAAAAAGTTTAACATTATATTGAAATTCTAATCAGAAATTATAAATGTATTTTTCATATTCTGTAAAATATTTTTTATTTTAAATTCTGTAAAATACTTTTTATTTTAATATTTCTTACTTTTTAGTTAAGTTATCAGTTAATAAAACTCTATATTTAAATCCTTTAATGCAAGTTAAATTTTACTTGGTTTGTCATCATTTTTGTTAAAAAAAAAATAGATGAAAAATGCTTTCATGAATGTAATTAGGTATTCTGCGCGCATTTAGAAGTAGAATGTCAATTTTTATTTCTTTTTTGCTTGAAAAAAATTTTTGCTTGGGAAGATTTGTATTTAGTGAAATTCATCTTTAATACCTATAGTATACCTTGAGATTCACTAATTGTAAAATTATATCGTCGATTACTGCTTATCTGCTTTCTGCAGATTCAGAACATCTTCAAAGAACTGGATAATTAAAATGGTAAATCTTATTTCAAAGACAAAATGAGAAATATAGGCAGCATGCAATTTGATAACCAGGTAATAGCTATCAAATTCACGTGCATTTTCTCATTGTTATGCCAGAGTAACTTTGGCAAGGAGAAGGAAATTTCTCGTTGAATCTTAGATCGTTTTCATTGCAGATAATCCCACAAGCAGAGTGTATTATAAAGTTATTTAATAGAAACACAAGGCTTTCGTAAAATTTAATTTGATCTAATATGGAAACACACAAACTGTAAACTTTAAAATTTAAGAAACAGTCGAATTATTTAAAAAATTAAAATAAAACTTTATTTTAATGAAAAGTCGCTGAATAATTATTTATAATAAATGTTTATGATTTTGCAAATAGGATTGAGAGCAAAATTTGATAAAAATAAATTTTTCTGTAAGCTTTATAAAAGATTTCGTTTTTAATAATCTTTTATAGATCAACAATAGATGAATAGAAAAATGATATTTAAATATTTTTGTCATAATGTATTTCTTAAATAGATAACGTATTCCATTTCAATCGATGTGAAAAACTGTGAATAAACCAATAATTAAAATGATAGAAAATGTGAGATTTGTGAAATAATTATTTTTTGTATTGTTGAAATGGCGAAGCTAGAGATTTTCATTTCTCGGTGATTTGACAAGTAAATTTTCCGCTTGAATAAACAACTGAAAACGCAGTAAAATTTTTGAATGTAGATTTTTAATTTAGATGTTCGTATCGTAAAAACGAGTGAAATGCACACGAAAGAAAGAACAAAAGATCAATTGTGAATTGTGCAGAAATATATAACAATTTTTGCTTAGTTCTGTGCTGTACGCATTCAATTTCACACGTGATTAGCAAACAACTAAAAATCGAACATTAAAAAAAAGAAAAGTATAAGAAAAAATGGGGAAAAAAGGAAATGTGTTTTGTATGTATGCAAATATACGTTAAGATAACAAATACTTTTAATTTTGAGCAGAACTAATTTGAATATTGGATTAATTTTTTTTTTTATAAAAATATACAGTTTTTAACAAAAATACATTTGAAAATTTTCTGAAATTAAATTTCTTAAAAGATGAGAAAATATAGCAATGTTTATTTTGTTTATTAATTTCAAGTTTGATTGTACTTTTCTGCTACTTTAATTAAAAAGTTGACATTTAAATTTAAAATAATTTAAAGATATTTAACTAAAAGATAAGAAGAATTTTTACATAATATAGTTCTTCTCGAAATTTTCTCTAAGGGCAAGAGGGTATAAAATATACAAATGGATTCACAATCCATTTGTATATTTTAAGATCGTGTTAAGTATTGTTTTAAGATGTTAATGCAGCCCTCTGATTGATTTATAATTTCATAAGACTATAAGACTTAAGACATTCTCAATAAGATATAAATAAGAATCTTTCTCTTTTTTTTTCTTTCAACTATAAATATCGGCCTAAGAAAAAGTTTAACAAAGCTCTCTAAAAATATTAAGAGGCATTTCCTAAAATATTAGTAATTCGGGGACAGTAAGTTACAATGTTATAGTATGTAACAAAATTACAATTTTTATGACAAAATTTTTAAAGATGATAACAATCTATATTGCTTTATCAGTGAAAATAGATCAATCCGAGATCCAAAAATCTAAAAGCTCACGTATGCAAAATTATTCGCGGAAATCTCTGCTTCGTTTCGAAGTCAGTTTGCTACAGAACTCTGACATCAAAGACGCAAGAACCTTTTCATTCCATAGACAGAACATTGATGTGCTTCGCACTAATATAAGTAAGATTCGTACGACGTATAATTAAAAAAGGAAAAAAAAAGAAAAAAAGAAAGCACATCACGTTAAGATAAAAATCACCCTTTTCATTATGATCTGTAGCAGCAACCACAATACAGAGAATTCTTAATGAAAATGGTCCTCTCTTGTAAGGATCACAGACATAATAAAATAAACGGTTGCTAACTTGTGTTCAGCTCCGCATGTGGCAAAATTTTTCAAAATGTTTTCAAATGTTTGACTTTACAACAATACCGCGATGTCGCGCGAAAAACTGCCACGGCACGATTTAATGGAGATTCATGAAAACATTGCCTCTTGTTAGTTTAGTTTCAACAAATTGAAAAAGTAGTCTTGGGTCCACCCGCATGTGTCCTAAACATTCAGTCTGAACATAAAGTACAATTAGATACAAAGATATAAAGAACAATAAAAACAGGTTTGGAAAAAGAGTTAAATTTAACTTGTCAGTAATTGGAAACTGAATTAGAATTATCATGAAACATGAAAGAGATTTCTTTAATCTTTTATTGCTCTTAGAAACGATTATTTTTAGATGAAATTAAATATAAAAAGACATTATGATTCTAAATATATAATTATGCTCGCTATAAATATCGTGTAAAGAAGTATTAACGTAGAATATTTTTTCCCTGGAAATCAGCGGAAACCAACTGTAAAACATTTCATATAAATTAATTACGAAAAATACAAAGTTATTTTCACGAGAGTGACAGTTTTTTAAAAGAATGGCATATGCATCACATTTAAAAAAAATTTAACATTTTGTCACACTTCACGATCGAGTAAACGAAACGTAGCCTTTAAAAAATCGATAGGCCTCTCTCTGATCACAAATTTCTAAATCTTTTTTCACTGCCTCCATTTTTCAATCTTTTCATGTACATGAATGTCTTCCCACACATATATTTTAAATATCGACATCAATAGACCGAATGAAGTTACATACCTGTCAAATATTATTGAGATCGAATACATCATCACATCGTTTATCGGAGATAAACCTGTATTGGAGAACAATTTCTTAATGAAAACGTTTGTGCAAAAGAAAATTCGCAAAAAACCACCAGAGTGAGTAAGTTCTTCTACCTCCTCGTCATATTTCGTCGCGAGAGAGTAGCAAAGTTGGAGGGATGAACGGGGCATGGCAAGAAGAGGACGCTTGCGCCCCGTGACCGCGTGGCCGCTTTCCAACGGCCACCTGTGCGCCCACTCTGTCTCTTTCTCTTTCTCTCGCTCTCTTCCCATCTCTCTTTCATCCCCCCATCGAAAGCACGGCTTTCCCATATATATGAAGGGTCCCTCGGTATCGCCACACTTCGCATCATTACCGCCGTAACGTGCAAGCCATTCAATCCCTGCTCGACTCACATCACCTGTGACTAACGCTCAAGAATTCAAACTCGGTGAGTTCAATGATTTATTTCGTATGTACGTCCTTTTGTATTGTTCCTTATTTTAACTTTTATTTCTTTTTCTTTTCTGGTAGTTATCTTTACGTTTAACAAGTCCGCATCATGGAAAATGTGTTTTTTTGCAATTTGTTTCGAAAATATTATAAAATCTTATTATAATTAATATTAAACTTCCGTTGTTTGACTTATTTTTAAATTCGTTGGTCGTGAGTTTAATTAACATACGTACTGTGTGCATTTTAATTATGAAAAAAAGAGATCAGGAAACATTATATTTTAAGTATTCTCTAATTCTGTGAAATAGAATTACTCATCAAAATGTTTCACAATGTGAAAAGATTTTGTTATTTATATAATTACGATAATAATGATCACAGACATGTTATTAAAACTTCTATATAATTAATGACTATAAGAAAAAAAATTATATTATTGTTATGAATATATCAAAAATATTATAATAATTCAGTAAATACTTTTATGCTATTTTCTAATTGATTTTTATAATTCCATTGCATAAATGACAGATTATCATTTCTTATATTATTTGTGATTTTAATTATCTCAAAATTTTATTTTAACTAATTTTTTTTATTTCTTGAAACTGTTGAATTATAATTATTTAAACAAATTATAATTTGCGCCAAATTTCGGAATAAAATTCTTTTTATAATATATATTTTTGTATATTAAATATTTTCATACATTGCGTGTGTATTTATATAAATCTTTTGTTACATTTTTAATATATATTTTGGTATATTTTAAATAAATGTTGTTTTGATTTTTTAAATACATTTTTTAATTATACGGCACATAAAATTACACACAGAATTCTATTCTTCTAGAGAGAATCATAAATTATAGAAAATAGACTTAAAAGTGTAATTTACTTTGATCATATAGCTTTTTAAATTTAGTAAATCATTCAAAAACGATAAACCAATAAATAATAAACCAAATTCTATTTTAAAATATCTAATGCAGTACATTCATTTATAGTACATTTTATATGTTTTTTTAAAGTGATGGGCATAACCGATGATTTGTTTTTAAAAAACAATTATATTAAATAAACGCAATTGTAAATCGATTGTGCTTTCCAACTATAGTGTAAGTCGAAATGCAGGTCAATCTTGTCCATCAATTCTGTCGACTCTCAAAACAAAAAAAAACAAATTAATCATTTAAATAATCGATTATTAATCGATTATGTCCATGATTTAAAATGTTTAATACTATTTATTTCTTATTACTTATTTATTCATTTTGTTTTAATGATATTTATTATAAACAGTATATAATGAATTTTATTTTAGAAAGAATAGTGTTAATTATTACATTTATAGTGTTAAAATTAGATTTTTTTATTAATTAAAATGTCAATAATGCAACCAATTACGAATAATTAAATGCAAACTGCTAGTTTTCCTCAGATTAATTAATCTTTATTCTCGAGTTATGTTTCTTGCAAAAAATATACCATGTATAAAAAAATATGATTTTACATAGTTATCAATTAGTATATGTGTGTGTGCGTGTGCGTGCGTGCGTGCGTTTCACATCACTTTCATCTTCATTGAAAAAAATTGAATAATCATGACGCGTGATGTAGCAATAAACTTTTGGGAAAAATAATACATCGTTTTACGTACTGAATCATTTTTCTACGTGATTAGATAACGATACGTATAATTCAAAATTAATGAGTAAAACAATTTAAATTTTCTAATGTGATTTAGTTTTGTATATTTTAAACATTTATAATATAAATTATATAAACATTGATTTTTTCTTAAAGCACATGAATAATCTGCAGATTAATTTTTATCAATGACACCCTAAGAAGATACAAAGTTTAAAATCCTATGTCTTTTGTAAAGAATATTTATAAAAAGATAGTAAAACTTTAAACATTTAATAATAATTAGATTTTTAGATACTTTGATTTTTTCTTATTGTTTTGTAAAACTAATTATAAAAATTTAAATGTGTAACTATACTGCGTATATGTATATATATATTTTGTTTAAAAAAACCATTGATTGATATATATATATATATATATATATATATATCAATCAATGGTTTTTTAAACAAAAAGCGCTTTTGTATTTCTCATAAAAATTGAGTACGCTGCCCTTACGATTATGATGTACGTAAATCCATTGAAACTATCCGGCGGCGTGGTCATTACTATTTTCTTTATCACGATATAATGGGTGATAAATTACTAACGTAGGTCAAAGATATAAAACAGAGGACAAAGAAAGACTGACATTTCGTAACTGGATTATATCGGCTTACAGCCGATATATTTGTGAATTTTAGAATAATTTCATTTAAAACCTGTAATTATTTTCAGCATATTGTACGTCATGTATTACATATCATTACATTTAATATGACATAAATTGTTATTTTTTTATGTTTGAAGTTTCACATTAAGCGTATGTCGTCGCAATAACGATAATTATTTATTTAATATGGCTTATTTGCATTTTAAATAAAAAGATTGGGTCGCATTTTTCGGACATTGCACACAAAAATAAATTTAAGTAAAAATAATTTATATAGAGCTATCGAATTAAATATATATGTAAAATTATATATATATTTAGGTATTTTCTACACCTACTACAATTTATAGTAAATATAAATCTTAAAAAATTGTAAAAAATTAAATGTATTATAATTTTCAAAGTGCAAAGTTTTTAAATTTTATCCGCATTAATACTTTGACCATTATAATATATTATGGTTTCCTATACATCTTATTTTTATTATATATTGTATATTATTTTATATGTTTTATATTTATATGTATTAAAACAGATCTCTCTTTCATATTTACTCGAAATGTTAATTTCGATATACGCTTTACTTTCCGCGTTGCATGATTATGCAGATTATAAATTGTATTGCAAGAGATTTAACTTAGCGGACAACTCGTTCTGCACTTGAACATATACGATTTATATAATGCATTCATAAGTAACAAATTACAAATTTTTAAATCTGCTTTTCTAAAAACTTTCTGCAGCGCGCGTTCACATTTTGTTAAACTTCTCAACCGGAAATATGTGGGTACAATACATCCATGCGTTAAAATACCGGTGGTATTGTACGACCAAAATTCATTTAATTTGAACATTAACATTACATACATGCGTATACGTGATGTAATCAAAGTCATCTGGGGTAGATAACTGAGCAGCTTGAAAATTTCATGGGACAATAAGTAATTGTGAGAAAACAAAATCGGGATACGCACAAAGTATCTTATCGCGCAAATGGAAATTTCTCGAGATAGCTGAAAAGCAGCTTTTAAAACATAATTCCACTACATACAGAAGTGATATCCAAAATCGATATTCGATTACAATGTGTTTCTTCTTGCGCAACGACCTATGTTTTTCGCATACTTCTCATTTATTAAGATGTTTCACTAATGACTAATTAATGCAAAAAATAATTACGATCGGATATTGTTACTGGAGACTGAACGTCGATGAAGCTATGATAATCGATATCTCTTTTCTTATATGTAGAACCTCTCTTACTTAATTATTGGCTCACTGATTATATAACAAATTCAATTATTTTTTCTTGAACGCTGGCAGGTAAATATGATATAAGTGCTGCGAAGAGAATCCACGAGCAAAAATAATTGGTGAGCAAAAATACGATTTTACCGTCTTCTCATCGGTACGCGTAAATTATTTATGTTCTTTAAAAGCCTATACAGCACGTACCGAGTAAAAAGATGGGCAATTATTGTCCTGGAAAGCTCAACAAGTAAATTGCCGTTAATCAAGGTTGAGAAGTGCGGGATATTCCTGAAATATATTCCTCTACATTATTTTTATCTGCTTACGTCGCGAAGCTTTAGAATTTTTAGATGATTTAGTCTTTTTTCAAGAGAAACAGAATGTTTTATTCTCATTAACAGTAATAATAGAAGTTCTTGATATTTAAATAAAAATATATATCATCAAAGGATTTATTTTAAAATAAAATATTTAACATATACATACTTCCTTGCAAAGTATTTAATAACGAAGATATTCCAAAGAAATATTACTTTTTAATTTGAAATTATTATTTAAACTATTCATTATTCTGTACACAAATTTTTTTTAAATTATATTTTAATTTATACTTTTAATGAAATCTTTATTGTAGTTTTAATTAGCTATTCAACGAAAATTCAATAAAATTCAATAAAATTCAATAAAAACTGAAAAAAAAATCTGATTCTAGAGATGATAAAGAACTTGTTTTTGAATTTGTCGTAATTAACATGCAGAGTGTTTACAGAGACGCTTTGAGACAAAACAAGCCCATGCAAAATACGTTGTGCTGTCTAAGAAACTGATGGCAAGAACGAGACACGCTTTCATGCTTATAATAAACTTTGAACTATCTATGTTAGTTTGCATTAGATTTTAGGAATATTTATAACTTTACTTTTATATATAATTTGACGTCTATATTTTTATGTATTTGTATATATATTCTAATTTTTTAAAATGTATTTCATATCGTGCAATAAAGATATATATTCAATTTTATTCTGAATTCTGACGAGAATTATACATCGTCTAAAATAGGCTTCATAAAGCAATTACGCATCGGCGTGTATTGCATTCGTGTACGTTTAACATTGAGCACGCGAAAACGATTAAACGGATTTACCTCGGTCAATGCGGTATGAGTAATCAACGGATTATACGCTATAATTCACGCCTGTAGAAACGACAAATAGAATTGGATTCGACAACTTGGGTTCCGTCGTACGTTAGAAATTGTCGTGACATAAACCGCAATAAATAATAACATAAATCGGATCTCTCCATCTCCAGTCATTAAAACAGAATTTCAAATTTATTTGTTTAATAGAAGTATTCGATATGAAAGATATTATATTTTATATATAATATATATTATAATGAATTAAATATTTTTTAGAAGACGTTTTTAGATTTGCTATATTTCCATTTGTGTGTTTTTAAATATTTATATTTTTTGTTTAAAATATAATTCTCTAACTGTATTTTTCAAATTTATATTCCTAAATATAATTCCTATTTTATTATTTAATAAATAATCCAAGACACAATTAAAATATATAAATAATATTTTATTTGTCTAAAGAGAAAAAGATAATTATATAAGATACAGACTACAAAAGTTACAGCACAATCTATATTTATGAAAATTTCATAATATGAAGAATAAACTACAAATGCAGTTTGCATTTATTACGTTTTCAGTTTATTATTATAGAAAAAGAATTTATTTTTCTCAGATATTTATTTTTTCTTTCAGTTTAATATTTTTGAAATTAATTCATTTAAATGAATATATATAATAATTCAACAATCTTAATATTCAGACCATAATCGCGCTATTTAAAATAATGTATTTAATATTTTTGTTCCTTAGGTAAGATAATAGAGAAATCAAACTCTTGGCAATCTGCAATAAGTTTTTCAAGTGTTCTAATCAAAGATTTGTGTTTAAGCAAGCACTTAATTTCTACGAGAATATAAATTGTTTCCATTTTTTTAATTGTTTATAGTCTTCATGATACCCAAATGTTTATCGATGTTTAACTCAAAAATTTGAATTATATTGGTATTTCTTTTAATTGATATACATGTTATTTGTTTATTTACGAAATTTATTTATAATTTTTATTTATAATTAGCCTTCAGCAATTTGCAACTTTATTGAATATTTCTGTGAAAATAAGAGATATATTATATCTCATATTATAATTTCATATTTTATAAATAAAAGACAGAATTATAGCAAAAATATAAGAATTAGCAAAAATATAAGATATACTGAAAACTTCTGAGCAATAGTATATATAACATATATATGATATATAAAAATATATATAAAGTTACATTACAATATTTTTGTTATCTTTTTGCAATTCTCCTTTCTTTCTGCTTGCAGAAAGAAAAAAATATTATATCAGTGCATGATTTATTTACAATGTATATAATCTTTATTTTTCTGTTAAGAACATCATGCGTATTTTCTTCTTTAGATGAATCGTAACATTACTTGTAAATTAAAATTCAAAAATTAAACTTCTATCGACAAGGGAATGAAAGTTATATTAGTGTGTTAATGGAATTTTCATTCTCGGTAAATAAAACGAAATATGTTTACATGCGTTTCTGCTGTGCGACAAAATCAAATTAAAAATGAAAATGGAAGAAGCAATAACGTCGTACTTTTCCACGGCAAAGAAACGTTGAAATGGATCGTTCGGTTTTGAAATAGGCGTGGTTTATTATTCAAACACAGTTACCTATAATGGATCTATGTTTGAATTTTACGGTCGCAGATTACAGTGTCATATACGGACTTCTTGCTTTGCGGTTATGCGTGCTTTAATGGAGGTTGTCTCTAAATTAATACACCGTTCGGAACAGAGATCGCGATGCTTGCGCGGATACCCTCATCGTGAGTGGGGTGATAGATTGTGGTAATACACGAGTTTGCGTGGAAATGATAATTCGGTATGGAAATGTCACGTTCATGCGACACTTGCGAAGCGTGTGATCCAATTTAATATTTTACGCCAAAAATTAACGTTTACATATGCACTTAATTCCACAACGTTGTTCACGTGCACGTGAATATGGTCGTTTCACGATGCGGAGGCGATCCTCTCTTCTAAGTAGAATTTATAATTCAATGAATTATTCAGAAAGCGCAGTGTCGATGCTGATAGTTTACTTTTTTCTCTTGCTTCTTGTCTTGTCACTTGAGCCGTTGCATGACATAAATAATAACGTAGCTAACTAGATATCGACATAGAAATATAGCTCGTTAATATTATAACCTCGATGATATCGATAGCATTGACCCTTTGAGAATCGAGAGCGTAAAGAGGTGCACCTTGACTCACAGTCTCGAATGAGCTAAAAAATTTGGTTGATAAAATTTCATTAAGCTAACGATGAAAGATTTTTATCAAACTCCCTTTTGATCACAAAATTACATAGTGCTATAATATCAGCTATGAAATTTGATAAATTTTTCCAATATAAATAAAGTAATTTTCTCAAACTGTTTCAGCGTGATATTAAATAATTTATTCAAGCGAGATTAATATATTTTTTAATAAAAAATGAAAAATCATTATACATATATATGTCTACAAATTTCTTTGTTGTTAAATATTTAATTTTTTGAAAGTAAAGTTTAATTAATGGATTACTCCCACATTTACTAACACATTTACTGTTAGCTTCTATTATTATCTTCCTGTCAATATTTGATACTTAAATATAAGAATAGCGACAGCATTTTAATTAAAAAAATGTAATTATTAAAAGTACAAAAAATTTAAAAAAAGTTATAATTAATGATTATGCGAATCATATGTTTTTACAATTTTAGATTTTCCGAAAATAATAGACTTAAAAATAATAATAAGCATTTATAGGCTATATCAAAAATAAATATCGTAATGTTGTTCCATTATATATTTTAATAAGAAACACAAATTCATTAAGCAACTCGAAATGCACATTTCATTTGGATAACTCTTTACAACGGACACGAGAAAATGATTTAACGAAATATTTTGCATAATAAAATTATTATGACATCGCTCGAAAAGCTACGTTTCTATTATAAATAATGTCTCTTGAGTAAGCTATGTTATTTAACCGCAAAACCCATACTTGGCTTGATTGTTATCATAGTGGTTTTGAATTTATCTTCCCTCACACATTTTCGTCAAATGTTCGCATGTTCAAACGACACATGGGGGAATTATATCAGCGACAAACGTAGTATATATTCTAGCATAGTCGAGGCTTCTGCAAAGTGCAAGTCTTAGTGAAACAAAACTACCATTGCAACGTGTTGTGTCATGCTACAACGTTTGAATTATAAAATACTAGTGTGACGATCTTTTTCATCTTTGCAATGTAAAAAAAAAGAAAGAAGGAAACCTATTCTTTACCAAATCGATTAGATAACGCTTGGCACATATGCGCGTTCTCGGCCACACACGTCCGAAGCAAAATACGTTTACGTCCGCAAAATCGACCAGAGGCATCAAATCACATGTAGAATCGTTTATTTGATTGCAGAGAAAAGAGGAGAGCATTATGTATGCCAAATATTGCGCAGCTTTTATTCTTGTCGTCGTGATAGTCGGTCTCGTGGACGCTACCGAAAATTACATGGATTACGGAGGTAAGTTATCATATTATTCCACAAATTATTTATTGTTTACTTGAAAAGATGTTAACACATGCAGAATAATCGTGTGCTTTTATTAGTTTTCTTAAAATAAAGTTATTTATTTTTTTATATGATTGAAGTAAATTTAATTTTTGAACGGAATTTCTCGCATGAAATGCAGGAGATCCGGGTTCAAATCCCGAAATAATATTTTTCATAAAAAATTATTTATAGTTTTTATGATAATAATATTAAATTACTTATCAATTTGATTTGTGACATTACTACTCCAGTTTCAATTTAAGATCTGTGTTCGAAGACCTATGTTTGAGACAGGTAATCAGCGAATAATTTACTTAAATTGGAAATTGTATAAATTCAAAAAAATATATTATTAGACATGCACAAAGAATCGCCTTGATTGAATATGGCTTTTTTCATTCCTGTGTTTAATTTCTGGAAAATTGTTGAAATTGATACGGGATTTATATTGCATTGAATTGTGTAACTCTTGTAGCGAATTCGATTGAACGTACTAGTGCGGACCGATGCATATTAAAACCTTTGTACACTGATTTAATCTGAATGCAAAAGTAAAATGTAAACATTTTGAATTATAAAATACATATTTTACCTAAAAGCGCAATAAAGTATATTGAATATTTCACCGTTTACTTGGTTTTTATGTTTATAATAAACATTTATATAAAACTTCCACGAGTACTTTCTACACGCAGAAAAATACATCGTATTGCTAAGAAAAATGATTACTTAATTTATTTTCTTCCTTTTAAGTGATGATTATCTTTTGACAAAGAATGTTTTTTTATAATAATTTTTAAATATACTTATTACAAAATTTTTGGAAAAGCTCATTATTATGTACTCAAAACAGGAATTAATTTTTTTTTAAAGAATATTATAAAATTGATTGGAAAAACACACACTCTCTCTCTCTTCTTCTTCTTCTTCTTCTTAATAAATAAATCGAATTTTTTTTAATTTAATAAACTGTATTAAAATATTTATTATAGGATACTAGGATATATATTTACTAGAATATATATTTACTAGGATTTAGAATATGTTTTAAATAAATTTCTATAACTTCTTAAGAAGTATCGCGCGCATGTCGGTTTTGTGCAACTGGAGAGTGTATTGTTACTAATCATACTAAATTATAATATATTTATAATGAAATATAGCATGGGGTATTAGATATACCCACATATGATCTATATTGATTTTTCACCTGGTTCGCAAAAGATTAATGCTTGTGATAAACTTGATAGATTTGCAGATATACTGAACTTTTGAAATACTTAAACCAAGTAATTATTACTAGCATAGAATATTTAGTATTTTCGTATTTTTCTGTGTGTATACAGAAGCTACGTCCCCCCCCCCCCATAGTTGAGTTATCTCCATTTCCAAATCCATTATTAGAACGTCAATGTTTTGCGAATATCACAATCCACTTCATTAGAATGAGAAACAGTCCGATACTGAAATGCATATCTCTATGTCAATTTGTACGACGGCTTTATATGCATCAGTTCGCAGTGAGTGCATCTGATCAATTTCGCTATTAAACTTGTACCATTTCTGAAATAAGCTTCTTATTCTATACTCTCTTATACTCTCTCTCTCTCTATATATATATTCTTATATTTCTTTAAACAACAATAATAAGCTTCTATTTCTTCAAAGCTTATCATTATGATATTTCTCGTTCTTTCGACGTTAAATTTGTGTTTTACCTAGCTATCCTCTCGCGCCATAAGTCTCATTAAAGTTTCACTCTTACTTGACATGATAACACGTTTTTGTATTCCATTACCGGTAATACCGCATATCAACGAGGCCGTTGCCAGCATGTCTCCTATTATAATAATTAATGATCGCAAAGGATGGCTATTATTAAACGTTCGCTTCTAAACTGTAGCAAAAAATGTAAGTCTAATTAAACTTTCTATCGTATTTCTTGCATTTGTTAATATAATGGTTTTATCTTATTATGTTATACGTGTTGTGTGATTGCAATTATTTTCACGCGTATCTATAGATTAATTTTTTTAGCGTAATTCAAAAATAATGTTTAATAGTTTTATATTATAAAATATATGATTTTTTGTTTTTTTACATATTTTTAATAACAGGTTATTTCTCTGTTCGTATATGTAGTAAATTTTTTTAGGTAAAATGTTAAAATATATAAATATTAATTAGTTTTAGAGTTATTTAAGATTAAAAAAGCGTTCATTTCTTGTAAAATTTTAGACAGACTTTAAACAAGAATTAATTTCTTTTCAATAAAAAAATAATAGAATAATAGAATAGAATAAAATAAATAATTTCACGACTTTTGCTTCAAATATGTTACAGAAAGTTTATTATTTTTATCACAAATTAAAAGCATCATGTTCTTAAAACGTACAGATATTTACCATCCAATACTATTAATAATTGAATTAAGCAATTTAGTTAGAGAAAATTTAAATGATAAGCCTAAAAAAATAAACGAGTCCTATTCTGGGAAAAAATAAAGTTTAAATATTCTGATAATGTTTAAGAAAAAAGAAATACAACACCGTTATTAATGAGAACTAAAATTATTTTTAAACATGGAATCGGTGTACTCACGGATATTCCCTCGTATGAGCTAATGAAGATAATATTACAGTGCAATGAATAATTACAGCGCTTGATACGAAACGCAGTTGATCCAGGATGATTAGGAATTATGTATTTCATCGCAAGATATAAACTCATCATAAATCCGGTCGTATTGATCGTCCTACGTGTCACTTTCATCGTTGCCCCTAATCACGCGTACGATCGGTCAAATCTCTGTCCATTCAATAATCGTTTATAAGAGGATCGTGTCCTATCATACGGTCTCTCTTTTCCTCTCTCTCCGAGCAATGTCAAAATGACCTCATCACAACATCGCTTTCGCGCGAATTATCTGTTAGGGTCCTTTTGCCATAAGCGTTTTATCAATATACCTACGTTCCACTCGTGCACGAACAAATTCCGGTACATGGTTTTCCCGCAGACCGCAAAAGCGTTCAGTCAAGCATCACAAATATCAGCTCCACTTGTCGTAGTTGATACATATTCCAATATAATCTTTTTTTCTCTTTATGGAAGATTTAATTTTTTTTCAGAATGTCCTCGTAATTTTGATATTAAATTATCTGAAGCTGCATGGTAGTGTTAGAAAAGCCATTAGCGGAGCAAACAGCGAATATTTAGCTTCATAGAGATAAAATTTAATATAACATAGTCCGCATTATAACGTGAAAAGCGATACAGCGCGTTATGATAGTCAACAGGTGCATCGGACAACCCCATCTACTTTTAAACTCGCGCTTCGTTAATTTTGCTTCTCTCATAAAACAAATAATTCGCATTTGAGATAAAGATCAAATCATTGCAATTGCAGTATATCATTATTTTTGTATCTGATATTTTATGATTTTTAATGCACAAAACTAGGTTTATCGATTGTAACACGAGCTGCGGTTTTGAATAAAAAAAAACCACACCAATACATGTTTCACATCATCGCGCGTCCTCGAATTTTACCACGCAAGTTTTTCATAGAGTTGAAAGGTGCCTATTCAATCGGAAAATGGTTGCCTGCTTGCCTTTGTGCGATATACACGCGGGAAAATTCTATCGTCTGTATTCTTACAAGGTCGACATGTACCTATTACTCTGTTACAACAAAAAAAGATCGGGTTTTTATTGGTGAACTGGTTAAGTTTATTAATATCGTTATTTGAAAATAATCAAAGACATATGTGAACAAACATTCGTTTCGGAGCTTTTTCATTTTCAGCATCCCCATAAATACATTTTTCTAGTAAATTGCGTGTTGTTAAAATGTTTGGTTTTAATAATAACAATAAAATGCAATGATAAATAATACAAACTCCTTTTTAATTTATTTTGTATGTATATTTTATGAATAGAATTTATTACGCTTCAGCATATATAGAAGAAGGGGACTTGGTTTATATATCTTAATCCATTCACACCTTTATATCTTATATCCGTACGTTATGACACAGATATTACTGTATATTATTATTAAATAATTATCACTTTATTACTATCTTGCTATCTCTGGTTTAACCACCTACTCTATGCATGTGATCCTTTATATTCTTTTATTTTTTTTCTTTACAGTTTATCCGCTTTATCCTGTATCTAATTCTAATATTATGGATTCAACTAAATTTACACTAAATCTAATATCTATAGCTCTATCATAGCCTTATCATAACCTATAATTATTGCATATTTTTTTATCATTATCACTCATTATTTCTCTTCTCTTATTTTCTTTCCACCATTCGCTAAATTACATCATCTCTACCATTAATTTTCTTTTTGTATTTCCTCTAGATCCTCTCACTAGAAATCATATCCTTTCTTTCCTCCCTTCTTTTTTTAACTTCATTTCTCTTTTTCTTAATTTCTTTATTATTTCCCATTTTACCTCGCCTAAATCTTTATCGTACAACCTTCTTCAAATCCTTTTACTTTCCTCTCCTAATTTAGTATCTTTCTCTCATCTCCGGACACTTTTTAATGTAGTGCTGTGTAAATTATCTTTTTCTCTACCACAGAATACACAGTTCTTTCTATGCTCTACCAATTAATTATTTATTGTCTTCCTCCAAATTTCTCACATCTTAATTTAAACAAAGTTCTCAATTCATCTCCTTTTTTCCATTCTCCCAAGTTTTCTTTGAACTTCTGATACGACGGAATCCTGCTATATTTATCTTTAACTTCTTATATCTTTCATTGTACTTCTCTCCTTATTTATTAACTGATCTTCAAAACCTTCTTCTCCGTATATCACATCTCTTGTCCCCATCCATTTCTATTGTAATACCTCGCCCTTTCATGTCCATATAAATTCTCTCAACTATTTCTTATCTTTTCTTCCCAATACGCGCGTCAAATTTCCTACCGTTCCTGATTTTATTTTTTGTTCAAATTTTCTTGCTCATATTCCCCAACCTACTTTTATCCATAACTAATTCTCTCATAATTATATATTTTGAAATCCAAATTGAAAATCCATTTTATACAATTCATTATAATCTTTCCTAATTTCTCTTTCTTCTCCCATCCCCATATTTCTATTCCATAAGCCATAACACTTTTGTACCAAAAATCTAAATAAAATTCACCTTCTCCTGAAATTATTTTTACACATCCTCTGATCTAAAACCTTTCTTGCTATCAGCTTACCTTTTCTATCTTTAATATGATCTTTATAGTTACCCCACTTGTTCAAAGTAATAGCCTTATAGATACTTAATTTCCTACTTAAACTTACTGCCTGCACCTCCTCTATCTACTTTTTACCCCATTTTCATTTTTCAATTTTTTCTCTTCCTCTCCTATTATAAACTAACACCTTAGTTTTATCTATACAGAGTTCAAGTTTTCTTTCCTCTAAAAATCTTTTAAAAGTTCCCATCATATCCTGCAGGACTTCTCTATTTTTTGCTAATAAAACTGTCACCCACATTCGCGAGATTCTAGATCCTTTGTTCTTTTATATCTATTCCCCGATATTTACGGTGACCATATTTTCTTAAAAATAAAAAAAATAAAGGATAAATCCGAAAATTTTAGGGTTTTGTTCGTAAATGTTTTCAAATCAGTTTGTGACAAAGAATTTATGCATTATAAAATTAAGGTAATGCACAGTTTTCTAATAGTTTGAAACTGGTTCGAACGAAACTGTATTGGAACAAACCTTTGATCTAAAATAATAAATAAAAGATTTGAAATAATAAAAATAAAAACAACTAGTTTAAATAAATTTTAATTAAAAAATTAATAAATATAATTAATAAAAACAAATTGTATTTATATGCATCTAACTATAAAATATTTTTCGTAAAATTTTCTTCATTAATATAATATTAGATATAATATTAGATATAATATTAATATAATATTAACTAGTTCGAAAAGAATTTCCCGTAATATCAAAATAAAGAACAGTAAAGGACAATATTGAAAAATAAAGAACAATATTGAGTTTTAAAACAATAAATAAATTTAAGGACAACTATCTAAAATAAAGGACGTACGATTACCGATGCTCCTATCTCTTAATTTTTTTCATCTATAAAACTTTCTGTATTTCCTAGCCTCATTCTTACTATTACTTCCATTCCCTCATAGGTCCTCTTAATTCTTCTAATCAAACTCTCGCGTTTATTTCTTTCTTTCTCAAGCAGTCCTGTAACATGTTTTTGTCTATCTTATCAAAGGCTTTCAGATCCACAAACATCATACATACCTTCCCGATTTCTCCTTCTCTGTTTCCTTCCCTCTGTAATACTCTGTATGATGTGTAGCAGCACGAAGACATTATCAATTATCAAACTTTCTCTTCTGGAACCTGTTTGAATTTCTGGGATCATTTTTTTTTCTTCTACCTCCCTCTCTAATCTATTTTTCAACACTTCCGCATATAATTTGTACGCAGTGCATAGCAATGATATTCTTGATTCTTTTATAATTCGTTACTTTTTCTTGATCTCGTCTCTTATATAGAGACACTACTATGCTTTTCTTCCAGTCTTCCGGAATCCTGCCTCTTCTCCACACCAACTTCATCAAAGATACCAGCTTCATCCAAAAACTTTTTCCCGTATATTTCCATGCTTCTGATGGTATCCCATCGGTGCCAGCCGCTTTCTTAAGCTTCATTTTTCTTAATATTTTCCTTATCTCTTCTTCCTCCAGCTCTTCATCCCCCATCTCTGTGCTTCCATTCTTAACTTCTGTTTCCTCTCTTTCTACCTCCGCGCCATCCAGCAGATTTTTGAAATAGTTTCTCCATTCTTCTTTATTTATACTATTTTCAATCTGCATCCTTCTGCCTCTCTTCTTATTAATATATTTTTATATATCTACCTCTCTTTCAGGTTCCTTAATTCCTCCTTCTCCTCTCTTTTTCTCTTTGCTTATTCTCCAGTACCTTCCTTTTCTTCTCTTTTGTAAATTTTCCTTTTCTACCTTTTCTCTCTTCCATTTCCAATACATCTTCTTAACTTCTCTCTTCTTTTTAGTACGGCTCCTGTCCTACTACTAGTCCTTGTGTTTTAATTTCGTTTTCTTCCTTTTTATTTTTTTCTTCACCATTTCTTCATAAACAATTTGTTTAATTTCTTCCCAACTTTCTTCTATATTCTTTTCTTTCTGTGTTCCTTTTTCTCCGTTTCCTTTTTGAATCTCTTAATCATTCCACATTATTATTTCTTCCTCTCACTCCTGTTCAGCCTCTGTGATCAGATTATTCTCTTCTTTCTCATGCTCCTTGATCTTCAGATACAAAGGCAAGTGATCCGAGTCCACTCTTATATCAACCTTAAAATCTGTAATCCTATCATTTACATCTTCATTAATCATTAAGTAATCTATAATCAAATTACCTCTCGCTCCTGTACATGTATATTCATCCTCCCAGTAATCTAACATTCTTCAAAACATATAAATTTTTTTAAAGAAAGGAAATTTCTTTAAAGAAAGGAAATTTCTTTAAAGATAAAAAACTTGATTATCCCATTTTACAAAGCTCCTATCTCTATATTTTCTATAGTTTTATTTTTGTTATATCTCTCCACACTTTCTTCCTCCATTTCCATTCCTCCCAACTCTCCTATTCTTATATTAAAATCCTACTTATGATTATATTTCCTTCTTTTTCCTTTTCTTCATAAATTCCTTCAACTTTTCCTCTAAATTCTTTCTTCCTTGCGTTCTCCATAAACAAAGACAATCCTTATTCTTTCTTTATTCATTATTAAATTCATAATGTATATATTTTATATAAATAAAAATATGTGAAGATGTAAAATACAAATACATACGTAGAAAATAACGTCCTTGTCATGCGCTATAACTGACAATAATCGAGCTTTTATATAGCTTTCATAGTTGTCAAAAATATCTGTTATTCAAAGAACATCTGTTATCTATAAATCTTATAGAAACACAATGTATCTTTATTTTTTGAAAAAAAATTGATACCGATACTGAAAGCGTTAATAATTCTGAATACGTGCACATCAGATATAAATATGTATATGTATTACGTATATGATAAATGACACGTCAGATAACATCGCCATCGCTGATAGAATATGTGTATTTTTTCTGTTTTTTTTTTTATAGGACGACTATATGGATGAATAAAAGTGAATAATCGTTATAACGCGCGTTATATACGATAGTAACCGTATAAACGCCCACCAATTCGTATGACCCTACGTGCCCATACGAAGAACGCTACTTATCGTAAAGCGGTTTAATACCGCATAAAACGGACGTACTTGTAAAACGTCATACTTTCTCTCTATTTTCCCGTAAAACTGGCCGCGCGCATCACACACGCGTCTGATTTACATTCTTTTGAAAATAAGATGCGGCATATGTGAATCTATATAATAAGATAAGAGAGTTGCGCTTGACATACAGCGCTCGGAAATTAACTTTTAAACAATGCTGAAAGATAATTTCTTGTTTGGATCGTAAGACAAAGTGGCAACTATTGATCGAAAACTTGTCGATAATATGACAACAGATTTCATTGACGCTTTTAAAATGTGTGCCATTAATTCTCAAGTAGTAAGTTTCTGGTTCGTTGGCGCTTTAGGAGGATCAAAAAACTATTCCAAGATTCGTTCGCAATAGGAATCGTTAATATTTGACAATAGTTAAAATGCGATGAATATTTATAAGGTAATTATACAAATCGATGCACATCAAAGCAAAATTACTTAATCTTATAATATTTTATCTTATAATACAGAGGAAGAATTCGTTCTCTGCAATTGTGTCGATACCAATACATAAAACAAAAAAAATAAAAGAAATGATGTCTTTCCTGCTGTTCGTTAAATCCTCTTTTCCATGGAATATCAACCTTTAATCCTGTACACATGTTAATCCTATATACACATGTTTAATCCTGTATACACGGAGTTATACAGGAAAAAAACTATTCAACATTTATGTGGTAGATACACATTACACTGAATAAAAAAATCTTAGTGAAAATAGGTCAAAAGTTTAACTATTTCTCAGATGTAAACATACAATTTTATTACTTATTATTTTATTATTGCTATTATAATTTTATTACTTATTGATAAACAATTTTGTATATTAGTATTAAGTCATAACTGACTTTTTGTCTTCTATATGTTGCATACGATCTGAAAAGAGAGAAATTGAGATAAGTAGCACTGTGTATGATAGTCTATTAAGCTAAGATAGTCTAATTAGCTAGTTGATGTCAACTTACTAATTCTTGAAATTTTTAATTACACATCTACGGTGAATGAGAAACAACATTTAAAACGCGATTTGTTAATACTGAGGTAAATCTTCATATTGCGACAGATAGAAATCAATAAGTCAGTTATGATACCAACATATATAAATATAACATATAAAAATGTATGTATCTTAGAAACGGTTGAGCTTTCAACTATGTCCACTAAAACTTCTTTACTCAATATGGTGTGTATTGTATAAGTGCCGAATGATTTTTTTAACATTCTGTATATGAATCTATACTCTTTATGTTTACAGAAGAAATGGCGGAAAAAGCACCCGCAGAGAATATCCATGAGCTGTATAAGCTCTTGCTACAACGCAATGCGCTCGACAACGTCGGCTTCGGCGGCATCCCGCTGGAACACTTGATGATTCGAAAGTCGCAGCGATCGCCATCGCTACGTCTTCGATTTGGTCGTTCTGGGCAACACATCTCCGTAAGTTCTCATTGTGTTTTTGCATCGATGATGTAAATAGAATAATCCTTAAAAGGCTTAAGCAAAAAAGTTCATAAAATATTACATTCATTTAATTATATACAATGAGTGCAAGAAGTATTCGTATAGCGAAAATTATTATTTTAAAACAAACTTATTTTTAAAAAGTAAACATTATTCAGAAAGAAATGAATTGATTAAAAAATAAATAATATCCAGTGAGAAATTAAGTTGATGTCAAATCGATATCGATCCGATAATTTCGACGATAATAATATATTCATAATTGAAGACGGCAAAGAGACGAGTAAATATGATATTTAAATAGATTAAGTAGATCCTTTTTAACTTTTTGCACAGCCTTGTTTAATACGTTCGAATCATCTACGAAAAAAAGAACATCAAAAAGAGTTCTATCGACTTTTACAGATTATGAGCTTGTTCTTTAATCAATTCTCCATCGAAAAAAACAAATTAATTGAAATATATCCATTTTAACAGAAGTTACGGTAATAAATATGAATGGGGTCCCAGTGTATATTCAAAGTGTGTACAGCTAGAGCTAATAACATTATTTGAACTACTTATTAGACTGATCTAACAAACTGCACATTATAAAAATCATTGTAATTTAATTGTATAAGCTTCAACATACCTTTTCGTAGCAAAGTTACAAAATTGAGATGATTGATCTGTTCTTTTTAACTAAAGTTGTTGCACGAAGTTCATCTTTCTTCCTTTTTTCTTCACGTTGGAAAGAAAAGATGAACCGCGCAAGAAGTTCAGCTATAAAAAGAACATGATATTATATACGACACCAAACTCTCTCATGCACTTATGAGTTCTGCGTTTGTATGATCGACCGACCATGAATCATGATATGAATCATGATAGAAAAGTATTGTTTGGTAAGAAATAAGGAACAACAAGAGAAAAATATTAGGATGCTCCAGGATTCGAACCGAGGCCTGGTTTTTTCCTATTTGTAAACTTCCGGTAGACTTCCGTCCTGTCACCGAGCCACACAGCCCTGACGCTGATAACTTCTCCGTTGTACCTATTTCCTCTTTTTTACTGTTTTCGTTGCAGAAGAAACGCGCGGAAACTAACATCATAAAACAAAAAATTAACAATTCATTCGATTCGCCCTGTAATTCGATTCACCCGATGATCATGGAATTTTTTTCAAAGGAGAGAGATTTTATCAATCCAGAGATGCACCAATGCGGAATGAGGACCAAAAAAAGGGAGAATTTTGCTATTGTATTGAAAAGAACGTCACTGTATCAATTTTGTTGTTGTGACACTTACAACAATTTTTAACGTTAATAATTTCATTTGAATATTTTTACAGTTTTTTAATGTCTTCGTAATTCGTATCTCATTCTGAAGAAAAAAAATGTTACGTTTTGCATATCATATAACTTTTATTTATTTTTTTAAAGACATTTTTTTTAAAAATGGACAATACACAGTTGCTACAAGTAAATTTTTTAATTCTTTAATATTGTCATTATATGCTCAAACTAAAAGCAGTTAAAAATTACTTATTTGGTCAGAAGAAAAAAATATCTTATGTAAAAGTAAAAAACTCACACAAAGTCAAAAGTGTATGTTTTTTACAATTAAAAATGAAAAAGACAAATTCGATAGAATACATCATTAATTGGCCAATTCAAAACAAAATATTTTCATTAGTAAAACAGTGAAAAATTATTAGATATCTACTGATGTGAATGGATGTGTGCTAACGGGACTCTCTCAAAACGAAATAATTAATAAAAAATTTCGGGTAAGAGTTGAATCCCCTAAAACCTCCCCCTGGATAAGCCTATAGATTCGTCTCTACCCTAAGTATTTTTGCATTAATATTGATTTCATTTCAAGATGTGTACTTTAAAATGTCATATTTTTTAAAAAGTATTAAATCCAAAAAAGTTTACTTTAAGTAAATATCAGAATATAATCCTATTTATAATATTTTGTCTATTATAATACATGCCTCGTAATATAAAAAAGTATTTAAAGGATGAAAAAGTATATAAGTTATATACATTAAAGTACATAACTAAAATACATAGGTACATATATCAAAACAGTGTGTGATATTATAAAATTATATAATAATTACCCTGGTAACAAGATGTCTAAAATGACGTCTTTTGACATCAAAATTACGTAGCTTGCTACCAGTATAAGCTTCATAAGTTTCATATAAATGAAATTCTATTTTCACTGTGATGAGAATTTACAAATTGTTTATAATAAGCTTATAATTTTATATAATTTTAACATTATAAAAAGTACAGATATTATTTACAAAAAAATTCTGATTATTTTTTTTTCTATGTTTAATAGACATCTTGTTTACAGATCTATTGTATATATATATATATATATATATATATATAAAACAATACGTGTTTTTTATTATGTGGAACGCAAGAAAACATCTATGCTACATTTAGATCTTAATTCTAAAGTAGCTAGGTAACTCTAATAATATAAAAGTTTTCATTGCCCTTATTTATCGTTAAACGTCCGCGGAAATTTATATAAATGTCGAACGTTGTACTCGAATGTTGTGCTTTAACGATTTATTTGAGTTGATTAATTAATGAGCTAATGAATTCGCACAATTTATTAAACCATTCAAATAATCTTTAATATTAAACTGATTAAAATAAATAAATTATATTACATTCTTTGTCTTACATATTCACTAATTTTAACATTTATATATTACATGCGTTTTATAATTATAACTCACGCAGCCACTTATTAGATAAAGACAATTGGATATAAAACGCGATACAATCAATTATATAAAAAAGATATGCTAAGATAAAGAGATGAAAGGACTTTGATAATTAATGCGTACTTAGTACATTTTCGTGTCATCGAAAATTCTCTTCGAAATGGATATTCTTGTTTCGCATAAATTACTTCTGTTTCTGGAATGCGCGCAGTTTAATTCATAATGCTTTTCGAGTCCCCTTTGCATTCTATTCTTAATGTGCCGCGAGTATTCCCTGGGAAATTAATTTTCTCGTAATTAGTGAGAGTGACGCAGCTTTTGCAAACTGAAGTGTGGTCGCGACGTGCATGCTGGTTGTCTCGTAGGACAATAGGGATAGGGATTATATTTAACATGGTATTAATTAGAAAAATGTCCATCTAACGAATATTTGGAATATTAAAACTTAACGAAGAATTGAATTACAGAATCTAATTGCTATAGGTAGAATATCAATTAATATCAGTTAATAAATAAGTGGCATTAGCCATAAATAACAATGCTTCATATGCATCACATGAAAATTACGTTGAAACTTAAAAATACATGTAATGTGTTGTAGATTTACTCTTTTTTCAATCGTGTCTTTTTTCTATCTTTCATCTATCTTTCATTTTAGAATAAATTTAAGATGTGTTATCCATAACAAAGATTTAATTCAACACCGCATATTTTCACCACATTATTTTTATGTACATACATTATTTTTCTCATTTATCCATTTTACAGTATTTTAAGAGGTCAATTTGTAATTCCCGCTTTTGCATAATAAATTTACAAGGTTCTTGGTTTTTAATTTCCCCCGGAGAACTAAAGCGTATTTCAATTTGCACAAATTTCACTTCTCAGCATTTATATATATTTTATAACATTCGTAACATTAATTGTCTAAATATTAACGTGTATATGTTAAAATATCTCAGACCTACTAAACTCGTTCAAAGAGAACTGTTATAAGAGTTACGAGAAACGCTGGCACATTTTGCGATTTCACATGCAAATTAATTCATACATTTATCATCTTTTTTTTTTTAATAAAAATGCCAAGGCAAATATTCAACGAAATAAATTCATTTCGACTTAATACATGTACTTTAATGTAGGAAATGAGCAAACTACATTTTGAAGTTACACACGATGTCTACACACGAACGTACCTATATGTTTGCCGAAAGTAGATATGCTTGGCTTGCTTTTATCACATACATAAGTATTTGAATAGAGGAATGTAATTTTACTTCATAAAGATCTGTGAAAGAATGCGTGTTTTAATAAATCAATTTTATTCCTTCTTTCATTTTGATTTCAATTTTTATTATATTACATTCAGAAATTATGCAAAAGACGCGTGCGACGCGAACAATACATGAAACATTACGAAGATATGTGCTCCCGTTTATAACTTGCAATACATCCGTGATACATCGAGCAGAGAGCAGATACGAAATTTTCATCTTCAAAAGCTCGGCAGAACAACATTATGACACTTCGTGCGCTCGACGAAGCATACGACTTTTTTAATAGCAATATATTGTCACATCGAGGAACGTTATTCTGCAACTATCGATACGTCCAAAAAAATACACCGTGTTTGGAACGAGTTGCACTGTGGGAAAGTCGCGGACAGTCAATATTTATCTTCTTTTGAGCGATGCTACAGAAATTAATATCGATCTGATATTTAATGATATTGTGATAGAGGAATGAATTTATATCTTGTAAATATTTATTTCGTACATATAGATATATTCACTTACTAATATAGATATGTTAAAAGAAAATGGGTCAGTATAACGTTACAATCTATTTTTTTTTTTTTTTTTTTTTTTGCGAATAAGTATATTTATTTGTCATACTTGAGATAACTGTGGCTTGTAATTAGAGACAAAATTCATCAAAATCTTTTTTTATAAATAAGACTTTCGGTTATCTGTTCTATATACTTTTAATAGAACAATATTTCGTTCCCGTCTTATATAACTCGGTTAAAAATGATGATCATTATAGATGAAGAGGACTGCTGGCAAGTCGATATTTTGATGGCAAATTACAAACGACTGTAATAATACGATAAAACTAACTTATCCCTCGACACGAAGAAACGAGCGGCTAGCCTTCCCAACGGAGTTGAAGCGTTTGGATGGATCATGAGGGGAAAACTTCTCGTTCTACGTATCTAACAATTATCTCCTTCCTCCCCCTTTATAAAAAGTTCCCCGCCGTTTGTCACCGCAAATTTGTAACGTGTGCGGCCTTTGTAATCGTGACGGCGGATGTGCGACGAATACAAATTTCCGAGGGTGACGTGACGCATTACTGAAATTCTTATCTATATTAACGAAACCATGTTGACGACGGTGATATCGATTTGTCAGCGTTGAATATACGTGGATGTAATTCGTGAAAGAGATCCCTTCTCTTTATTGGGCCACTTCTCTTTAACACTTATGTGTTATGTACAAAGCGTGATTAATAATAATAATAATGTTATATAACGTACGATGCGAAGTATCCAAATCAAATAGCGTGTTTATATTAATGATGTAATTTATGTATATTTACGTAAATTATGATGACGAAAGGAGATATTTTCCCTAACGAGAGTTGGACTATATTTCCTCATTCAATCACGCCGCGCAATTTCTTTCCTGATAAGGTCGTATTAAGTATCATTTATATTAAGGAGCTTTTCTTCGTTTTAAGAATAAGCTTTCCCAAATTATATTTGATTATCTTGATCTATCCCTAATTCAGCACTCGTGTACACGGAAAGAACAGTTTGGAAGTAAAAATTTAGCTAAATATAGATTTGAAAATAATTTCGCTATACTCCAAAATAATTATATAGGACAATCAGATTAGTTACTTGAATGTCAAAATTTATTGCAGTATTGTTGATGGTACTTGAGTTTTTACTTTGATTTTATATTTTGATAACCCAAAACTATTTTCAGATTTGTAGCTACCTAAATTTTTAGATATTTTAACACAAAATCATTTTTTTTTCACACATAGATATACATTTGATCAATGTAATATAATATAGCTCCTTTATTTTACATACCTACATTAAATTAACTACATTGCGATTATATTTTTACGATGGTATTATGTATCGACAATTATACAATATTTTCGATTCAGTATATTCTTTGCACTTTATCTTTGTGTACAGAAAGAATGATTTTTGCGGGATTTAAAAATTTAACTAAATACACAGATTTGAAAATAATTTTGTTAAATTATTAAAATCATTTATACAAATTAAATCATTCTTTTCATGAGTTTTTATATTTTATGAGTTCACACATCGCTGCTCAAAGACATTCATCGCTTGAATTCTCTTTGGCTTCAATTTATGCGGCATCGGCGAATGATATCGGCGCAATTAATTGGATTTTCACAAGCAATTAATTAATTAGCATCCTTTCGGTGTGTTACAGGCGGGAGCTCTGCCGAGACCCCTAGGCGCGGTGGCTGCGGCGGGATACGACGACAACAATTAATCGGCGGAGCTGATCCAGGGACATCTTTCCGATTTGTTTCTTGATGAAAACGCGCGACCACCCTTTCTTGTACAATATAAATTATGTATAATTCATCGTCATTGCGTCTTGATCTGCGCGCGCGCTTCCCAGGCTGATGGTAAGCATCCCTAAAATTCCCGTGTCTCTTACTCTCTCTAAAAAAAAAAGCGAAGCTTTTTTGAAAACAATTTGTGTTATCGGGCGAATGATTGATCGACGTGAAGAGAACTTCATCATTGTTTGCACGCTTGATTTGCGCGCGCGTTAATCTGAAGCGACGCGTTCCTAGAACGACAGTTTTACGGTAATCGATTCTTTCGCTGTGTATAAGATTTTGCGAGATTCATGACACTGTTCAACTTACACGTTCTATAAGATCTTTCTTGAACAATTGCACTCGCCATTCTACCTCGTCGTCATTTCCATTAATTAGTGACAGCGCTATAAAAGGACACTTGGCCTAAGTCCTTCATTCGTGAGATAACAATCTAACAATCTAAACGCTTCGATCGTTACAATTTTCTCTTCGCAATTGTCCCTTCATTTAATTACACGTATCGGCACAGAAATATAGAAATTATTTTACGCCCCATGCGCTAATGTTATACAGCAGAGCATCCCAGACTTTCCGGGTGATTTATTAATAAATCAAAAATTAATTTTATTTTCTTTGGAAAAAATTACATTACTTGTTTTAATTGTCGATTTAATGTTTCGGCTAATAATTTATTTTTATTAATATAATTAAACTGATTAATTAAAGTATAGGTTCTATTGTTCATTTACGCTTCAACTTATTAAAGCTTTTTCTCATTTTTCTTAAATTATTATTACATAATAATTTTATAATTAGATCTTCCACTGAATATTTCTTTGAAAAGACAAAGAGAAAATAGTAGATCTGACCTGAAAGATTGTTTCATAATTCTGGGATATCGTATAATTTTCAACAGCTGGCCTGTTGGTCTATCGATCGATTAATAGTCTCATGATAAATGTGCCAAATAATATGATCGTTGTATTATAAAAAGAAAAAAGATCTACATTATCTTATTACGTATGTATAGAAGAGGCTGTAACAATTTAACAATTTTATGCGTAATGGGGATCGATTGTAAAACTTGGATGCAAAATGCGCAAACTATATTATCCAATATTAATTATATTCGCCACAGAAAGAGGGTCGCGTCTCAAATATATGTCAATTTACAAAATTAAAAATAAATTATTATGTAACACTGTGTCACATTTATTCCTCTGAAGCAAATGTGTTCTACAAAATTCTTGATTTCCCATGTAAATCCCGCGGCAGAATGTTTTCCGCGGATATTACTCCGTGAATGCATCATCTACGAATGGAATTACTGGTAACATATAATTGCGTTAGTTATATTAATGAAATAATAGAAGTTAGACTCTTCGACGTAGTAAAGTTTTGACGTTCATGGTGGCAGCTAATCTAAATAAAGGGGAAAGAATTAGGAAAGAACGAGGAAACGCTTAATTCATGTCGCTAAAAGGATTTTCTCATCTTCCAGGCAGATTAAAAGTCCGTTAAAACTTTCAAAAAATAGACCTTAATAAAATTGGAATAAAAAACTTTCGATACTAAAGAAGTAATTCGCACGAACTTTTTCACGAGAAAAAATTGACGACTATTTATTTTGAGATGCATTATATAAAATGCGAAAAATGTAACCTACACTTTACTGCAAAATATCTTATCAAAAGCTATAAACGTAAAAAAAGTATCATAGGAAAAAGCATCTTTCTGTATTATTTCGAAGATCCGTTTTATTGGATAAACATATCTACATATTAATTACAGAGTTAAAATTCAAGCATATTGAATAAAGATTGATTACGAGAGAGATATTACTCGCTACGTGTGCAAATGACTTATTTAAAACGTGCTGACCTGACGAACGAGCAAATCCTTTTGATAGATTGCGCCACTTCTTTATCTTCATGGCTCAGATCTCCAATGTTCTTGAATTCCGGTCTTAGGAGAACTTGACTTCGTACACGCTCCAAAGTAATCGATAGAGGCATTGTTAATATCCTTGACCAATTTGTTGCCTCGTAATTAGTCATAAACTGCAATACACGATTTATTCGCAATACGTGTGCTAATTATAAGCACAGTTGAATTCGTATCAAAGATCTATACACAGGAAGAAAGATTTTGCTGAAGTAAAAATTAAAAAATTAAAAATTTAGCTAAATACAAATCTGAAAATAATTTTGTTTAGATTATCAAAATAATTATATAAGATGCTTAAACTAGATGTTAGAATGTTAAAACTTTTTGTAGCATTGTCATCAACATTGGAACGTTCTATATAATTATTTTAATGATTTAATAAAATAATTATTTTCAAATCTGTCAGATTTGCTAGCTAAATTTTTAGATGCTTCAGCAAAACCATTCTTTCCAGCTATCACTGAGGGACGTGTAACTCTAATCATAACATCACTAACTTGATCAAAGCATGTGTCCTCAATATGAAACATTATATGTGTGAGAGGTTTCACGATGGGCGAGACCTTAGGTAGATTAATCAAATCTACCTGCCTGCTTTCCTCACCGCGACGTAAATTACTTAATACCCAGTCGGAAGCTCGAACTAGATATTCGTATGCAATCTGCGTACACAAACATCATTCATAAACATTATGCATTCGTTTCTCATGCGGCAAATGTACGAACTAATTCTTTACTCACTTTTAAAGAACGTCGTCCGATATTCGTGAATAACAATTCGTCCGTGTAAGTCTCAATGACGCAAGCCATGTTTTGTAATTCACCATTTCTCGGATTCTGATGTTCTCTTCTAAGGCTGTAATAAATTTCCTTTTTCTTTTTTCCACTTAGATGAAGTAAAATTTTTTAAATATATAAGATTATTATAATCGACATTAAATTAGATTAAATATAATCAAATTATTGGAATAATTACGCTAGTTTCAATTGTATTTTGCATTAATAAATTTCGTTTTACAGAAATTTTATTAAATGTTAAGTTTAAGAAAACTAAAGTTTCATGTATTATAATGCACAGTTTATATTCCTTGTAACATAAGCTCGTAACAACATTATGAAATTATATGTGACACAATACAGTTTTTATCTCATATTTATTCCGAGCGCGAGTTATATTTATGTATAAATAAATAAATCAGGAATAATCCAACGCAATGCTGTAATACAATTCAAAATTCAAGCTGTAAATATAATTCATAATAATGTGTATTATTATGCATTTATTTGAATATAGAACATGACACATATAGAACATAACAATAACATATAACAAATGTGAATCCCAAATCCATCTTTTAACATTTTATAACATCTTTTAAATTAAAAATGCATGATATACTCCGCATTCAACACACTCTTAATTCTGGTATATAGACAAATCTAGCACTTTGAGCAATATAAACTTTTTCTAAGAAGTTATTAATTCTATACTTCTTTTATATCTCCAGTGGAGAATTATATTATAAAGAATTATTGTGGAGAGAATTATAAACGCAATTTATAACATCACGGTAGAAAATTGTTACTTTACAAAAATCACATCAGTATTACTGTTATCCTACAATTAGGGATAATATAATTACGAGGTAACTCACCTACCTATCTTTTACAAGAAGCAGGAAGGAGTCTATCTGCGATGTATGTTTATTGTCCTCGTCGATGCTGCAAATTGCTTCAGCAAGCGCCGTTGCGGCGGTAGATCTATCGTATGGATTGAAGGGACTCAGCTCGCAGCACGTGTCTCCAGAATTCGGTGTATCATGGGGCTCGTTCTTGCCTTTTGCAGACACACCCAGAAGGGTGGAATATAGAGCGGCGCATAATACCTGGAGCAACACGTTGCCACCGATCGGCCGACAGTGCGCTGGGATGTTGTCGTTTAACGCGAACGCGGCGCGTAAAACTGGAGTCGAGGCGGTCACATACAACTCGGCGAAACAGCCGATCGCAAGGGACATGGCTTGATATATACTGGCACCTGTCTAAAAATAATTTTTTAAAATTTATTCTAACGCTGCAATTCTCATAGCAATATTAAACTTCACAATTTATTTTGCATCTCTTATGACACCGTAGTGACGTCTTGATATTATTTGCAATTTTAACAAATGATAAAAAAAATTAAACATTCGTTATAAAAAACAACAAATATAAATATATTTTTCTCACACGTCGGATCATAGCGCGTAAACATTATTGTATAGTAATTACTTTTGCGGCTTCTAAAAGAGCTTCAGTCACAGGCTGCATCATGATCTTCAATGGCTTTATCAGCGCATTGAGCCAAGGTGGCCGCGATTGATTCCAGACCTTCAAAACGATAAATAAATTATAATTTTACATTCACATTGATGTAAGTGTAAAATTAATGTGAGCGTAATATTCGATGCATTTATAAATTAAAGTAAAATAGAATATTTAAAAGTTTGATAAAGAAAATACACAGATTATAGATACAACAATATTAAAATTATTTTCATGTCAAAAAAATGTCTATCTCGTATAAAGATGAATAATATTTTAAAAAGTTATAGATATCTTTTTAATATTATTTATGTAATATATATAAGGAATTTAAGATAGATATTTTTCTTTTTCTATATAAATAAATCATTTCGGAATGTTAAATGTCACTTTTAAAATATCTCGATTTTATATTATTTTCTATATATATATATAATACATGCTATTCATATAATAATTTCTGTTAATCTTCGTTAAAAATAAATTTAAATAAAAATGCAAATTCTTGTCATAAAACTCATCCATATATATTGTGCAAACTGTATTTTGATATGAGAATTAATAATAAATTTATACAATTAACTCTTCAAACGATATTTCGTAAAAGCATACGACCTGCTGTCTGTCCAAATAATTGGACCAATTCGGATCTTGCTTCAGCGCTGGTATAATTACGTGCTCCGGTTCGTTAACAGTTACCACCAATATGTGAAATAAGCTGTATAATACCAGAGCTGAAGTTATTTTTAGCGTTTTGTCACACGCCGAATTACTGCATAAAAAGCCGCTACAACTTCTTTTGTCTGTCTTCGATTTTTCAGCTGCGTCACTGTCGTCCACGTACGTAACGCCCACGTTTTGACGTATTAAGGTCTTCAGCAACATCTTTGCCACAACGTAATTACTCATCGATATCACCTGCAAAGTTTCATAGAAATAATAAAATGAATAGCTTCGTTAGGACAAGGGCTTCACAAGGGTGTTAGTAATTACCTTCATTAATTGAGGCCAGTTAGGTTGAGGCTGATGTCTTAAAACATTCAACTCAAGAATGACAGCTTTATCCTCGGATAATGTTATAATGTCAGCTGGAGAATTAATTGTATCTAATCCTAATAAATTTGGAGCACATATCAATAGCCAAGGTGCAGGACCTCGTCGAGGACGCAATATCGCCAAATTTTCCAATCCATGTCGGAAAATCTAAATAACAATTGTTAAAAACAGTTGTTTTTAAAATATACAAAAGGAATTTTATTAATTGTAAGTTTCAATAAATAAACAATATTTCTCTTTTTACGTAAAATTTTGTACAATCTTAATAACGTTAATACACGTTAGTTTAATAAATTTATTTAAGTAACTTATTCAATGAAAATAGTGTTTTTCTTTATATCCAGCTTATTAAAACAGTCCCAAATATTCAACATTATGTTATATTAAAATATTCAAAAATACCTGATACAATTCTTTAAGAGGAGTGCCTCTAAGTAGCAAGCAGATTAACAGTTCATTACATTTTGCGTGTATATCTCTTATTGCTGTCGGCAAATTATTCGGACGTACACCAATCATTCCATCGCTATCAACACATGCGCCTAAAGCGAGATAGCCCGTACAGCAAAGTGCATTAAAGGCATCTGACCAAAATTGTTCGAATCGTGCCAGTGTCGGTCGTCCCTGTCACAATTTCATTTTTATCTCCAATTCCCATCTCGGTTACTTACACAGACTATATTCAAACATTGCGCTTCAATAAATCGCGGACGAATGTATAATACAATAAATAAATAAATCATGCAAAAGAGCAAAAATGAACATAAATTGATTTTACGTTTGGTCGAATATAAAATTCGCGTTGGTGGTTTACGATAACAATAAAATATTCAATGGAGATAAATGAACACGAAACAAATTGAAAGATTAATCAGAACTAGTCGTGAAATATTTCGTGGACTTACGTGAATGAATCGCGTAGTTATGATAGACAGAGACTCATTTAGCATCTCTGAAAATATGCGCTGTGCCATCTTAGGCGATACTGTATTCCATAAATCCGCCTTAGTACCTGGAAATATTAACATATCGTTTTTGCAAAACGTTACTTCGCGGAACATCATAAATTTATTTTCATGGAATATTAGAAGAAATTATATCATGAAAAACGAGTCGAGTGCTTTACCTTGCATGTATAGCCACCACATTTGTATAACATAAGAGCATCGCTCTCTTTCAAAGAATGGTTTGTTGCTGTGCCAACTGAGAGAATCCGCCTCATTAAGAATGTATAAGGAAATTAATCGACAATGCAGATCGAGCAGTCTCTCTGCCACAGCTTCGGCCATTTCGTGAAACGCTTTATGAGACTTATTAATCTTTTCACTATTAGAAAAAAAAGCGATGATAAGAGTCAAACAAAATCTTATATAAAAGTACAAGTTACTCGACTTTAAGCATAAGAAGAATTAATATAAATAATTAAAAGTTATTAAATTTAGTTTCCTATTAAATTTTAAATATAATAAGATCAAGAAAGAGAAAGTGTATCATTTTATAAATTTAATAGTAGGTACTCACAATAAGAAATAAAAAATATGTGTTAATTTTAAGAATTAAAGAATTAAATTAAATATTTTTTTTTGCTGATATTATTGTTTGCAATATCATTACTTTAAGGTAAAATAAATGTTTTTTTGTTTCTATCTATTACTTATACATATATTCATTTATAGTGTCGTGAAATCAATATTTTAATTTTTATACACGAAATCAATATTTTCATTTTTTATACGCAAAATTGTATTTTATAAATTGTGATAAATATGATAGAAAAACGTCGTATTGTTAATGTCAAAACGTTAATTTTTATGTGATTGGGAAAACTATCTAAATCTATTTTATGCAGCTATCCTTGGAAAAAAATTTTGGAATATAATAAATTGAGATAAAAACCTATAAAATAGAATGAATGTAGCTTTTGTAATATAAAGCACCTTGACTGAGAAGAGATTGTTCCTTTTGCATGCTGATTGTAACACCATAAGCAATTACGTATCAATGCCGCTGCACCTAAAGTAGCGGTGAGCACAGTGAGATCAGCGTGATCCAAAGATTCTTGGATCAACATGTGTAGATGTTCTAAAAAAATAAAAGTTTTAGAATACTGCATCACTTGTTCTCTTCAAATACTTCAATTTAAGTCAAAATTGTGTCATTATAAAAAAAAATTATTCAAAATGTAAACGCAACTTCCTTGCAGAAATGATTTATTCAATTAACTTAGTATCAAATTTCTCTAACAGAAATTTAATCCAACGATGAATTACGGAGCATATTCCTTTTATTGTGTGGAGGCCTTAATAGCTGATGTTATTGTATATTTGTCACTTTATGTTAAAATGACATATGTAACGACATGGATATTTTTTAAGTAAATGTTAAAATTTCTTCTTAAAAAAAATTCAATACTAATTAAATAATTCGCTAGTGATCTTTGCTTTTTTAAATCTTATTTTTTGTATTTTAACGCCAATTAAAAAAAAATTGTTAGTGAATTAAACATCCAGAACATAAAATATATATTTTTTATTTAAAATACATATAATTTATAACAGTTGCTAAAAGTAAATCATTTTGTTATTTAATTCTTAATTATTAGAATATCAATACAAATATTAATAATTTAAAATGTTTTTTTCTAAAAATAAATTTTTGTAATAATATATTTACTTGCTTTTATAAATTGATTTTATAATATATCAAGATTTTTTCCATATGTATGTGTTAGTTAAATTCTAATATTTTTATATACTGTAAAAAAATTCTTCTAAAAATATAATATTATTTTAAATGATTTTAAATTTATTTAGGATTTAGGATAAAATTTTGTTTATAATTTTGTGTGTCATATAATATGAAAAATATTTAAAGAATTAAGTTACATGTAATGTGAGCAACTGCACAATATAATTTTTATTTATAATTAATTAAATTTTATGCAGCTTTTTTACAATCTTCTAATAGCTAATATTTTTGTCTTTTATTTTCTTAAGTACATGCTTATCATCCTCATACACCTTCTTGTAGTTCTTACTTTCTTAATTAATTAAGATAAATATTTATGTAGTTACATTTACATTTTTCATAACAAATTAAAATTTACATTATGAAATATAATTAAATGTTAGGAAAATATTAAATTTATAATTAATTGCTCCTTTTTTTTTACGAGCAATTTTTCTCAATTTTTTTTGTAATTCTATTATCTTTTTATACAGTTGTTTCAAATACAACATCTATTTATATTTCTCATCGGGAGTCAGGAGGAAGTATACCTAACAGTTGCTCGGCGGTGTCAACAACGAGCATGATAAAATCGGATGGCTGGATCCGTTTAATGACACCATCTTCACTATCGACACTGGATGAGCTTTCATTTCCGGAGGAACTCAAACCGGAAGGCCGCTTAAAAGCGGCCATGAAGTCTGCTTCCCACCATGTAACGATCTTAATCGCGGCAAACGAGGCATGCCGTGGAAAATCTAGCCTTCCGCCACTGATGCGTATGCAGAGGGGTTCTCTCAGAACAGTTTGCATCTCCTGCATCGGAAAACGTGATAGACTATGCGAGTATTAAATTTGTTTATTTATAAATTGCAACATTGAGCATCAGAATTAATTTTATTTAGGTATTCATAGTCGATTCTTATATTTAAGACTATCTTAAATACTTAAGATGTCATGAACCAAGCAGAAAGCATTAGCATCTTAAGACATTACTTAAGACGATCTTAAATAAAAAAAATAGACTATGAATACCGGCCTTAAAATATTCTCAATTTTAAATATATTATTACATTTTGATTTAAAATTAATGTCGTGCACGCTTCCCTATTGTGCGAAATAATGACACGTGATAATGACAAATAACTGAATTGCTCGTTTTGCATGTGCATCTATGCGTATATAACGTGCGGCGATTCTCTAGTTTCGAGAACAAGGCCGATAAATCAATCCTTCCTTGTAATTAAATCACGTCGTGCTATACGGCAAACGGAGTAATTTCGAAACAACGCGCTTTCGATGTATCGTTTTACGCCGCTCGGGAACCATGGATGTAATCTACGCGCTAAAAGCATTGAAGCTGATATCAAGCTGTCGCGAAAATCGACATGACAAATTTCATTAAATCACTCACAAACTGCAACATAGAAATTGCATTAATGGCACAAATTTATCATCTAATTGGTACCTGGTAATATTCCATATCTCGTTGTAACAAAATTCTTACGCGATCGACCAAATTTCCATCTTCCATAATCTCCATTTTTGAGCTCTGTCGAATAACATAGAAAACAATTATGCTTGGACGATCTAATTTAATTGATTCTTTATAATTTTGCTTGTGCACAAGCAAATTCTACGTGTAGTAAAACTGAAATAAAAAGTGACCTTTCGATGTAACGTAGACTTGTCGTTTATGTTTTAAATAATTTAAAATAAATACTAATTCTATCTTAAATCTTAAATACTAATTCTGTCTTAAAAATTTCAATCAATTAATTAATAATAACGAAAAAAATTGAAGCATATAAGCTGAATTGTTGAAGATAAATTTCAGCTCACTCTCTTATTTTCTTTGCTCTTACTCTTTAACCCATCAATCAGATAAATTATCACAAATAATTTATCCAGAGATGAAACAACCGATTTAAACAAATTTTAAAATAAAATAATAAGATCTGGCTCTCAAATTAAAGACAATATGACTTGCTTAAAAATACTATTCAAGATTTATTTCTCTCAGTAATCAATTTCATTAAGCACAAATCTCAAATTCATTAAACAATCTAATTAATTAATTGGAATCACGCTCATAAAAAATATAATGATAACGCGCGTGCACATGCACACGCACATGTACTCTATGCTGCGTTTATTATAAATATATTTAGTATTTACAATATAAAACGAAAATATATCAAAACCAATTTAAAATATGAATCATTTGTAAATAATGCGAGTGTATAAGTTGTCTTTGAAAAGGAATTACAATACAATATACACATATATATATATATATATATATATATATATATATATATATATATATATATATATATATATATATATATATATATATATATATATATATATATATATATATATATATATATATATATATGTGTATATTGTATTGTAATTCCTTTTCAAAGACAACTTATACACTCGCATTATTTACAAATGATTCATATTTTAAATTGGTTTTGATATATTTTCGTTTTATATTGTAAATACTAAATATATTTATAATAAACGCAGCATAGAGTACATGTGCGTGTGCATGTGCACGCGCGTTATCATTATATTAATATATTATATATTTATATATTTATAATTGTATATATTTTAAAATATATTAGTATAAAATATATGCTAAAATAGATGTAATATCAGATATATATATATATAATATATAAATATTTTTTCTTTAAAAAATAACTTATATTTGTTCTATGTTCCATATGCTTGCAATATAAAGTATAATAATAAATAACAACGTACACGTGCTATTATAGAAATTCATTGCCACTACAGTGCAAATATGCAATATATAACTTAATATTAAAATTACTTACATGAAGTTTCTTTAATCGTTGTTACTAATGCACTTATACTGATTTCTTATCTTTTTATATTAGTATTTATGTACAATTTTTGTAAATCAGACTTCCTTCATTAATGCCTAATAATCTTTATAATTATATCAAATAGATTATAAATTCGCGCAATTGTGTAATTAACTTCTATTAATATTATTTTTTAGAATTATCCATCACAACTTGTTTCTCTCTACCACTAAAGGAACATTTGTCAAAGCATACTTCAAATTTTACAATTGTCGATATTTCATGATTAAGTAATTCATGTAAGGTTTTGCCATCGTGTTTGTATATCCATTGGCTATTTACAAAATCATAACGTTTGGGTCCAGATTTTGGAGAGGAGAGCCAAATTTGCTTGTTCGGTGTTTGGCGGTTTATAACATAAGTACCATATGGCTCGCCAAATTTCACAGTTAAAACTCCATCCTGCAACAAAAATTTCCTTAGTATTGATAGATTCACAAAACAAGAATTATAAATTTTTTAATTAGTGCTATATGTAATATGGCAAATAGATTATAGATTCCCACAATTACATAATTAAACTTCTATTAATATTATTTCTTAGAACTATCACAACGTGTTTCTCTCCACTACTAAAAAAAAAAACAATGATTAGAAGAAACAATGATGAATGCAATATATACATACTCCATAAGACACATCAGCATCTGGCAAATGCACCACTGCTTCAATCAATTCCTCAAAGTACTCAGTTAATGAATCCAAAGTTTCATCACAGACTTTTTCGTATTGCACAGAGCTAAGTTCGCTAAAATTATACAAATAACAAATTTCTTTTTACATTAATAATACATGCAAATATTACACATTGTTGATTTAAAGTGTCACAAATAACGTAATGATGCTTACCTTTCTGTCAAATGCTTAGTAGTTATACTGAAATTTTTTATAGATAATTGCAATAACGTTCGTGGATTTCTCTTTGAAAAACGTATTGAATTGTGATTGACATAACCTGCAATAATGCTGATGGGCCTATTCAGTTGTAGAGTAGTTCGTTTTTTAATTGAAATTCTAGGAAGGAATAGACTGCAAGACAACCTTGGAATTATGTAAGATCTCGTCATAATGGTTAACATGATAAATAATCTCTCTTAACAGTTTTATCGATTAAACAAGTTCTCCGGTTAGTCTGTACAGTGGTAATAGTGATATTTCTTGACGTATGTTTACATTGCTGCGTCGGTATCGTCACTCATTACGCGCGGAACTATTTTATATAAATTAACATTAATTGCATTTTTATTAAATTTCTATATTATATTATTCTCTATTAAACTTTTAGTATTTTATAAACTTCATTTTCAGTTAAGAAATTCAATTAATAAAATAATTTTCTAATTAACTATGAAATAAATTAATATTTTAATAATACTCGGGAAAAAATGTTTCAATTATATAGATATATAAATTATGTATAATTATATAAAAAATTGACATATTTTAGATGATATTTGGTTCGTATAATCGTGCTGCATTCATAAACTGTGGAACAGAAATATTCATCTCTGCAATCTTACGTGTGCGTGATGTTTATTTTGCTTAAAAGTATTAACATTAAGGTTATCTATATGAAAATTTTTCTCAGAATTTTTTTTATAAAATTTTTTATATAATTTTTTTATATAATTTTTTTCAGAATCTTCATATAATTTTTCAGAATTTCTATATAATTCTCAGAATTTTTTATATAATTTTTCAGAATTTCTATATACTTTTATAACTTTTTTACATTTTTTTATACGAATTGAAATACTTAGAAAATCTATATTTTTTCTCAGAATTTTCCATACATATTAATTATGAAATATCATAAGATTTCTAAGATTTTTTGTAAGTATTAGGTGTTGGAATTAATTCGTAGCGTTTTACAAGTGATGGGAAGTACTTTCATTAATGTATTTTTTAATGCTCATGTGAAATAAATAAC